>JAIPRL010006814.1:0-25796 GCA_025469235.1 Pemphigus obesinymphae
AGGAAAATCAAATTTATTGGGCATCTTATTCGACACAATGATTTTCTTATTAATATATTTGAAGGAAAAATAATGGGACGAAGACCAAGAGGAAGACCTGGAACAAATTATTTCCATGATATAAAAGAGAAGATGGGCTGCGCATCCTACCAACAACTAAAGGAAGCAGCAAAAGACAGACACATATGGCTAACTAGACAAGGCGTTGCCTTTAGAACCTGATGATGAAAGTTACATTAATAAGTTTGATATTAAATTAAAGAGAATTTTATATTTATACTTTTATCCTACTTTATCCTACTTATATTCATACAAATATGCAATATTCATAATAAGGAATATCACCATCAAATCATACTTACCTAATTAATTGAAAATTTTTTTAGTAAGTACCTATAACTAAACTAAATTATTTTCCAACTATTTTTTATAAATTATAATATACCTAAACTAACCTATATTATAATCCTACTATGAATAATTTATATTATTCACCTGGTACACATATAAATAGGTAAATTTCAATGTGATGATTTTGTAAATTCTAACAATAATTAGTAGATAAATTTTCAACATGCAAAATTGATAAATTCCAATATTATAAATCGGCAAATTTCAAGGTGATAAATTTATGTACAATCATATCTATCTCATTATACAAGTTGATTCTCCTTTAGTCTTTACTCTTATCCCTAAAAAACTTCAGAGTTCCTTCCCGCATCATTTTCTACGTAATTTCCTGGACAACTCACCTATCCGTCTCATGCGAACAGCAAATAACAACCCTTCCTATTCTTTGTAAATAACGAAAAATAAAATAAAATATGTAATTATCTTTTCTAATACCTACTAATAATACTTGCATGATTTTGTAACTGCTTATATTTATACATATTTATCTTGTTATTTTTAGACTTGCCCCGTTTATATGAATAAAATAAAATAAAATAAAATAAATTCTATATATAAAGAATATAATAATACTTATATATCATATATGAGTGTAATCCTTAAAACTGAAGTTTGGAAATTGGTTAATTATACAACCTAAATTGGTTTGAATATTTATAAAAACGATGTATAAAAAGTCTTAGGAGAATTGGACAAAATTAACCAGTGCCACAAAAGGGTTGAAGTCGTGTATTTCTATTTTATTTTTAGAAAATATCATAGCACATGTTATATTAAAATATATATATAAATTATATTGTATAAATGTATTAATGTGATAATAGCACATGATAATTATTGTATCGCAAAAATTATAGAAATATAATTTGTTTGAATAAACATTTTGCGTAACTTTTATTCAAATATATATTTAAATAAAACCAATATTTATTTTAAAGAATATAATTATTAAATATTATTGTACACATTTAAAAAATTAAAAAAAAAAAACTTAAAATGTATTAAATTCATAATGTTTTTAAAACATTTCTCTGTAATAATATAATAATATACGAAAATAATAATATATTATAATATATATTTATGAAAATATATATTGGAATAAAAATTATACAAAATGTTTATTTAAATAAATTTTATGTTATTATTACATGGGCTAATGGTTGAAAACTATAGGAAACTATGTTATTTTCTAAAACAATAAAGATATACAACTTAAACCCTTTTGTGGCACAGGTTAATTTTGTCCGATTCTCCTAAAACTCTTTATACGTCATTTTTATAAAGTATTCAAAAAAATTTAGATGTTGAGCTGAACTCGAACCGAACTATTAGTTAATTGTCGAACTCAAACTCGAACTATTTAGTTTATCCGATATGTGCGTAATCGGTTTGTGAATGAAATCATAATAACTTTTCTTATCAATATTATTATTATTTCTAATAACGTTTATAGCCCGTCTAGTTCATCTGCGTCCTTGGCGACGGTTATATTTTGAAATTTGTAGGGGTTATTAAAATTGTGAAAGCACAGATATGTTGTCTACATATTTTTTTTTTTTTGAGGTTATACTCCCGACAAAGTACTGAATAATAACCAGTGGTTAAAGTGGAATATATTTGCAGGGGGAACTATAGCTAATGCAAAAAAACA
Source organism: Pemphigus obesinymphae (assembly GCA_025469235.1). Taxonomy (NCBI): domain Eukaryota; kingdom Metazoa; phylum Arthropoda; class Insecta; order Hemiptera; family Aphididae; genus Pemphigus; species Pemphigus obesinymphae. The sequence continues at coordinate 2,066 of JAIPRL010006814.1, forward strand.
GGCGTCCCCTGAACCAGTACGGTAGGTAATATTTTTAAAATATTTATATAAATTTAACTTTTAATCCATGTTATTATTGACCTGATTTGTAAAAATTCATCACCGACGTATATATGTATATACCTATTATTATGTATAATGTACATACTCTGTGGTTATAACTTTAAAATACGCATATTAATTACCTATATTCCGGCCAAGGAGAGAATGTCTGGAGAACAAAGAAAAATCGAAATAGGTTTTTCTATAATATAGATCTTGCATACAGTTTATAACTAAATACCATTTTTTAAACTTTTTTTATTTAATTTTTGAATATTATGTACAAAAGAACAAATTCAGTCTCAACTTTTAATTAAACATTTAAAAATATAAAGGGGACTATATACTAAAGAGGACGCCAAACATAAGCTAAGCAAAGAAGGGGGACGCCGTCCCCCTCCGTCCCCCCTCACTTTAACCACTGGTTCTTTATATATACAGTTCTATATTATTTTTAAAAAATGTTAAGAAAAATGAAACTTAACATTTTAACAATTATTAAAAAGCGTTTAAATATAATATTTAAAAGTAATTTGTAGGGGCATAATCACGATAATAGTTCAAAAACACGTTAATGGATAAAAAATAAAAATATATTTTTTAATTATTTTAAAGTTATATCATCTAATCGAAAATCAATAGAAAATAATCTGATCAGAATTGTACACTACTCAAATGGTTTTTCTTTTATGGCAATTAATATTTTGCAAAACGCCAATAAGCTATAGGGCCATCTTAAAAAATATTGTGCTTTATCAATTTTTTAATATGAAATGTCAGTAGATATTTAAATTCTAAAACCACTTATAGAGCTATTTTTGTTCATGTTTCGTGGACATGTTTTTACTAATTACTGAAAATCATTGATGTGGTGTCGTCTTAACCCTTATGTGACTGGAAAAATTAACACCTTATAACGACGGCATTGGTACCCGGGTACTTACAATATAATTATCTATATTTTTTCCGTATGCGATTTTCTTTATCAAGTTTATCGGTTATAAATCATACAATATATACGATTAAAATTATCGTTAGACAGTTATGATTGCATTATTGTACAATTTCATCAATATCGAAGATTTTAAATTCATAGTTTTATATTAAATAACATTCTTATCATTTGTGCTTTTCGACATTCACGTAGACATAGCGAAACGATTATATTGAATTCATCCTATATATAAAATTCAAAATACTACCTACATGTCATTTTATATAAATTATTTTCAAATATGGCTGATGTACAGGCTAGTAATCAACATCGTACTGTAAGACTGCGGAGATTGAGGGAAGTTTTAAGTTAAATACAAAAATTTTTTATACATTTTAAACACATTTTTTCAAGGTTACTGAAGAAATAAGAGAAGTATTGGTGGAATCAGAATCAGAAATTGAACTTTATTATGCATCTGATGAAGATGAATATTGTCCAAATACAGCAGCTATTGTAAATGAAAAATCATATGCAGGAATAGAGCATGTTATGATGAAGAATGAAGAATGAAGAATTCTTCATGATCCTTAGACAGTCAGTTTAATGTTTTGGTTAGTAAAGATGGTACTTAGTGGTATGATTCACCATTTTCTCAAGCTCAAACTATAAGTCAATACTATATTTTACGCCAAAAACCTGGAGAATTAACTTCCAGTGCATTATTTACAGCAAAAGAGGTATTCAAATCCATCATGACGAACGAAATATGTGATATCATCTTAAGAGAAACCAAAATAAAAGGTCAACAAGTAATAGAAGATTACAAAAAAAAATAAATAAAAAGAAGAGAAATGGTTTTTGAACGCCCAATACAACAAATATAGTCACCAATGATTTACCACTTCATGATTATTCTGGACGTATTCAAGTAGTTGGAAGTTGCCAAGTATGTCAAGAATTGGATCACAAACAACGGAAAACTTGAAAAGCTTGTTGTATTTGCACAAAGTCAATTCGCAATGAACACTCAAATCTCAATAAACAAAGTAGTATGTGAAACTTGCAATCAATAGGTAAAATAAGTATGTAATAAAATATAATAAATATGTAAAAGAACTAATTTTTTTTTTTTACTATCAATGATTTTATGTTGGTTATTAATAAATACGATTATCAAAGTTAATTTAACATTTTATTTGTATAAATTTAATTTACATTCTTATAAAATATATAGAAGTACCCAGGTACATACTACGTCTTTAAAAGGTGTAAAATTTACAATGTTATTTTAAGGTATGAATATTAATCATTATTCAATTAAAAAATATATTTGCATAAAATATATATGATATTTAAAGATGTCATGAAATTAAAAACCATAACTACTGAAAATTCGAAAAGAAATTAAAAAGTTGAAAAGGTACCTAGGTACATATTATTTATTATTAAAGGTTCTAATATTATCTTCAGTAACATAGTTAGATCCTAAAGGCTACATTCGAACTTTTCTAAAATTTGAATAATTTAAAATAAACCAATGTTTAATATATACTAAATACGATTATTAATCATAAACAGTGTTGGGTTACTTTTAAAAGGTAATTAAATCATATTGTACGTTACATTTAATAAACATATTCAAATTATTTGCACGTTACCTAAAATTATTTTTATCAAATCATCTTACTGAGTTATTTCAAAAGTAAAGACTACAATATTATATACATATAATAGGGAACAAAAAATATATCATATTGATCATAATACCAACTACCTCGCTATTTATTTTTGTACCTACGATTTCAATATAAACACGAACGATTATAATATGAAGCGGGTGTTATGGGTAATAAAACGACAACATAACATTTCTGCGAATAGTAAGAACATAGTAATAATAAAATAAAAATAATTAATATTACTAAGGATATGGGTTGTAAAATCTAAAAATAATTTGACAATAAACTTTATTATCTTCATAGTTTTTTTGGCTTAGTCATATACCAATTTTAATTTTATAATAATTTGTCAAAAATAACGCGTTACTATTCATGAAAATTACTTTTAAACAGTAATTTTGTTACATTTTTGCCAACTGAAATAATAAGTAACGAAATTATTACTGCGTTACTCTATAAAGTAATTTCGTTACAGTAATTTGTAATTTGCATTACTTTACTACCCAACAGTACCTAAACACGAACTATAGGTAAATGATAGTAGATACTACTAATATACTCTGGAAATGTTTTTCTTTAACCAGTTGTTTATTTTTTTTTTTTTTTTGTAATAACTGTAATTACTTTTATAATTATTATAACATTGCATTGCATTACTCGATAGAACGGCGTTTGAGTCTATAAATTTATTTCAGGTGGTTGCCTATTATACAGTCGGTTGAGCGGTGTATTGAGGTTTGGTTGGGTATTATGATAACACATTTTACTCTAAAGTAAACATTCAAATTTGAATAATGAAAAATAATATCTAACTATAGACAGAGAGTAAATAACAAATAAAAAATGTGAGATCTGTCTGAGCTACTCCTTATTTGCCTTTTTTAGTAATTAGGTACCTAATACTCGTTTGGAATTTTTGGAAGAAAGTTTTAAAAATGTTAAATCCTTCCAAATAAGTATTTTAAGATTTTATATATACACATTTAAAAAAAATTAATGAATACATAATATATTTATAATTTAAATTTTTTATTGTTCCACTTGAACTTTTCTAGTTATTGAGAACCTAAATACCAATATATAATAAGTACCTACCCAGTTGGGTATTTATAGGGTAATCCGACTATGCTTGGGAATACCCAATTTTTATTGGATCTTTTTTTCATCGAATGTCTAAATATTCCCACTGTAGTACTGTACAGAACACAACGAGCCTACCAAATATTTTGAGCTAGACACGCCACTGTAAGTACCTATAATTACCTATAATAATAATAATAATAATACCTATAGATAAATATAGAATATTTTAGAATTTGTTAGAAAATATTTTCAACTTGAATATTAGATTCTGAGCATAATGAAGAAACTATTTATTTTACAATGATGTTCATTTTTTTTCTGTGAGAAACTTTTTGTTCAGAAGGAGTTGAGTAGGAGTTTTCGTTTTGGCATATTGTATATTGACAGTATTGTAGCAAATTGGTTCTAGTTGGTACTTTTTAGAGGTCATCAATTTTTGATTTTGCTAGTACTTTATTCTAGCGTAAAGAAAAACTACCCTTTATGTGGTGTATAACTTATATATATATATATGTATTATATACCTTTAAAGGAAGCAAGTTGGGAAGTTGAGCTATACATACACATATACATATTTACTTCCACCGTGTATCTATAACAATACACAAACAGGATTTTTTTTTCAAATGGAAAGGGGACAAGTGAGTTTCAATTTTTATTTAATGCCAAAAATAATAATACAATAAAATATATAAATATAATATTAGTAAATATTGTTTATTATAATGAATTTAAAAGGAAATAGAAATTAAAATACCTGGCACAACCGGGCATGGCAGTAAGTAGTTATATACTATATTACATTAATACATTTTAAAAAGTGCTTTTTTAAAAGCAAATATAATTTTATAGTTTGTATTTTAGAGAGGTAATTTATCAGCTCACCACCTCCCCCCACCAAAAAAAAAAAAAAAATACACCAGACAGTATAGTATTTATCGAATGCAATGATTTATCTTTGCTTTAAAATCTAAAATAATAATAATACATTATCCTGTCCGAGGACTGAAGAGATAATGGACCAACTTTCTCCATCTATGTCCTTTCCGATGTGTGTACAAAATGTATAGACGTGATTATTATCTATACCGTAATGTCATCTTTTTTCAAAAATTTTGATTTTAAAGAAAAATATATGTATTTTAATTGATAAGTTTTTAAAATAGCTATATTACTCTAATATACTCTAATATTAGAATTATAAATGACAATAAGTTGTGACAAAAATTTTGAACGTTAATTTGGTATATTAACCATAGGTTAGACGGAGATAGCATATCACGTACTCTTTGCATATTGTAATATTGTACCTATTGTGTATAAATTACGTTATTAACTTTTAGATGACAGACTGTGAATTTGAACCTCACATATTGTATTTCTGTATCCATAATAAAATAAAAATTGATTTAATAATGTATATATTTATATATAATATACTAGATTTCAATAACGAAAATATTAAGTAGTAATCAATGTGTGTTAGAGAGGTTATAATCATATTAGATTCTGAGTGGAAAATGAATATTGGAGTCTGCCGACAACAAATTTTCTTCTAAAATAATTATGATTGAAAAAGTTTTTTTTCAATAAACTAAATACTTATACAATGTCTTCTGAATACAGTAATCTCACCAAACTTTGGTATCAGAATAGTGCCCAAGTCTAAATCGATTGCATTATCGAGGCATAATGATACTTTCCAACTATATGGACGATTGGACGAAGTATTTATATTATGAATAGATATACTATTTAATTTATTAAAATTTGAAAATTAAATAAAATTTGGAAATAATCATTCATAGTTAATATTTACGATTGACTCTAAATAATCCTTTTAAAATCCTTAAAAAGGTTATACCTAATAGTATTGTAACTCGAGCCATGGACCTAAAAACTTCCCCGTGGATATATCGCCACTGACGGGACATTATGCAAGGACATATTATATAGGTATTATGTACTGTGTACCTAATATAGTCAATATGTGTATTGTGCACTGTGCAGCTCTATATATTATATTATATAAGTATTTAAGATAACATTATCGGTGTTTTTTTTACCGGGATTCTATTTTGTTATTATTAGGCTTTTATATTTGTTAGTTTATGTATGCATATTATCAGATAGGAAAAAATAACAATACTACAGTATGTTGAGTAACGTTCTAAACAAATACTCTCTGTATCAAAATTTAAAATATAATAACTCTATACCTACCTATTATCAAAACGGATAATATATGTTGAATATTTTAAATTATTCGTAAAAAGATTATATTTTATTTATATGTATACATTTAAATATTGAATACATTATTTTTAAGTCTATATTCTATAAGTATACAATCGTATACATATGAATACCTATAAGCTATATATATATATATATATAGGTACCTACTTAAGTTTTACAGCGGGTCAGCTAGAACCCGGATCGACTAAACAATTTTTTCAGACAAAAAAACTTAGCGATTTAATCTTAAAAATATATACATTTTTGAAACTTACAAAGTACTTACATGTTATAAATATAAATAATATTTATTCGTAGGGAGTATATAGGTATCTATTTATCTGATAAATATGTGCGTATAAGTAGGTATAATTCCTACAGTCTGGTAGGCACCTATACACAATTCCATGCATAATACATTGTTTTGTTTTTCAAAATACAATCATATTACAATAAATAAATAATAATATTTGTTTGTCATAAAATATTATATACACAATATGCATATAGGTACCTACTTATAATTTTATTAGAACGTTGGAAAAAAACTATTTTATATTATACATATTTTTTTTTTAAGAATTGCAAGTTTCATAAATAAAATAAAACAATGCATTGAATATACCTATGAATATAACTTTTGATATATTTTTTTAATTAAATCGTGGTTTATTAATGGTTTGTATTGCATTCGATAATAAAAATCAACAATATATTATATGGAATCGATATCTAATCGTAATACCTACATTCTTATTTAAATAGTTTTTTAAATTCTCAGGATGCATATAAATTTTGTTACAGTCTTGTACTCTTATTTCTTATAGTTTCTGAAGGTCATCAACATGGAATATCTTTTATTATATTATCCATAGTCATAAAATTATCTGGTTATAAATTTATTAATCAATTGGTGTTGTAAAAAATACATTTAGAAATATATTTAAATACTCAGAGAAAAAAATAGTAGAACATTTTAAAAGAATATCTGTAAATGTAGAATGTTTATGATGTATAATGGATTTTAATTAATTCAATTTTAGCAGAAGGAATAGAAAAAGTAGATATCTATCAATTGATTTATTGTAAAAATAATGAATAAATTATAAATCATGGGATATAAGTACATACACTATTGAATCCCATAAATAATACTCCTGGTTTAAAATTTAAATACAATATCTAATACAATTACTTACTTCTTTTTACTTTTTTACTTATTTGCCTAAGGTTAATAAATATCTCTAAAAACTTTAGTGGACAATCTTTAAGCGTTAATTTAAGATTTCATATTTATTTTAAAATAACCTTAATGTAACGTAAAATGAATTAAAGCACTCTTAGTCACTCTCCGAAAGTGTTTATAGAAAAAAAAAAAAAAAAAAAGAGTAAAATTTGTAAAACTATATTGTCTATTGTATTCCTTGTTACGCTCAGTATATTCAATATAACTTAGTTTGTAATTAGTTTATTAATAATAAAAACATCTTTTTTTTTTTTAGATATAAGAAGCAATTACGTTTTTTTTTTTTTTCAAGTAACCTTGGGTCAGACAATTTTAAAATTGACTTAGAAATGTATAATCACAAAAGATAACATATCAGAGCTAGGTATTCTATAATTAGGAATATAATTTTGAAAACTGAGAAGAAATCATATAACTTCAAACAACGATAATATTCGTTCGTATTATATGTTAATAGTACACTTTTGTCTTAAATGATAAAATATTAATTTTTATGTAGAACGATTATTATTGTAATAGGACAAAAATCTTTTTATTTTTACTGACATAGGTATACGATTTAAAAATAGGTATAATATATCATTTTCTATCGAATAATTATTCCAATATCGCATTGTGACACAATATAATTGCACGTACCTACAGATATATGTGTTGTTTGTAATTTGAAACTTCCAATGTAATTCGAAACTTATACTAGTTATAAAGTATACCATCTACTGCAAGGGATTATTCATATCAGACATAAACCCATATGAAAAATTGATATTGAAAGAGTCACTCTACTGATAATAATAATAATAATTATAATACCAAATAATCATTATGAAAATAACTACAAATAGGTTTCTATATGTTATAAATATATAATGCCTAAAGCAAAAATCATTATGATCGTATATAGCCTATAGTGCCTGTCAAGGACTCGTACATACGTTAATATGTGCAATTATTAGTGTCTAAATGAATAAAATACATGTCAGTGCGGTCATTTTTATTTTTATACAGGCAATTTTTAGAATATTAAAAAAAAATAATGAAAATTTAACTGTTGAAAAATGTTTATACGCATTTAATAGTAAGCAGTCCTGTTATAATATAATTTTTTATTGTAGTTGTTTTTTTAATAATTTATAAAATGATTTTGAAATTATTACTATTGCATTTTTGATTTATAACAACTTGAAAATATTGTAGAAAGATTAAACAAAAAATATATGATAAAGAACACCCTACTGTGGTTTTTAATGTGTATATTTAAACACGTTTTCAGAGTTGTTAAGAAACTAACTCTTGATTTTTTAAATAAGTTTAACTCTTAAAAACATTTAAATATCGAAAAAGGCAACTCGGGGAACTAGATGTTGGTATCTATAATTTTTTTTTTCCTATTTAAAAGATATTTATACGTTATTTAAGAAATACTAAAATGAGTTTTTATTGAAAATTGTTTGCACAAAATCTTCATTAACACATTTGTATTATAATTTATAATTTATAAGTATATATTCGTAGATTGTAAATTCAATACTTACATATTTACCATTAATAATTAATTAAATTTTTAACGAATTAATTAAAATAATGAAGATTTGAGGATATTGTTGGTATACTTATTGGTATATTATAATAAATATATTATATTATATAGTTTAAATGAAATACCTAGATAAATATATTTTGAGATTATTTCAAATATTTTTATTTATATATTATAAAATATCGAATTTTGTATTTAATCACTTTTGTTCAAGTGATAAACTGGCAATATGGTAATTTTTTACCAGCAATTTTTTCATTTTTAATTTGTCGTTAAGTACGTACATAGGTATTATATTATATTATCCAATACAAAATAAGTTAAATTTATATCAAAGTTGGCGTGATTTTTCATTTAAAATGTAATTATGACATTATTATGGATTTGGTGATTAGTGAATATATTTCGCACATGGTAATGGAAAAATTATATGTACCACAAAGGGTGTGATCAAGGGATGGGGGTTCATGGGTTTTAAACTTCCTCCAACTTTATTAAAAAAAAAATACATGATGGTAGGTACCCATATAATATTCAGTTATAAAAGTAAACAGTTTATTCAACAAAACAAGAAAAAACACATTGGTAATCAGTTTAGGGTATGGAAGACGAGAGTCGATGACTTTTTGTTTGAATAATTTTAGATGATTTTAAGAGGATGTTACTCATACGTTTGTTGTCTCTGTCTTACACATGCATAACATAGAAAATATATGTACTTACCGCTACCACATTCTTAATACAGTTTATTTATAACTAATATTAGTGTAAGTTTATTTATTATGAAATTTGAAGAGGAGAACATAAACTATGCTCTGGCGTGGAGTAATTTTTTTAATTTTATTTTTAAAACTAGTTATAAGCATTTAAATAAATGAGTTATTTAACTACTTATAACTTGTTTAAAAATAAAAATATTTAAAAAAAACTTCACACTAGAGCACAGTTTATGTTCTCCTCTAAAACTATGTATTATTATTATACTAAATAATATAGGAAATTTACACTTATATTAATTATAAATAAATTGTAGTAAGAATGTGGTAAGTAGATTTGCTATGTTATGCGTATGTAAGATAGAGACAACAAACATGTGGGTAAGGTCCTCTTAATTTTATATTTTTCGATATTTTAGGTAATTTTTCGTAATTGTACTTATATCATTTTAATACGTTTTACCAGAATTTACAGAATAAATAATCGGATCACATCATTATTTTTCAATATAAGTACATAATATGTCGATCAAAAATAAAATACAAACATTTGTTTCTATCACATACCTAGGTATAAATCTAATTATTTTATATATAACATTTTGTGATTGTTATTTATTAGATTTTTGAAATCTTTAGGTTATTATTTTTCATTAATTTATATTTTTTGTGGATTATTGATAAATTTTAGGTCAGATTTGTAATTTTTTCCTAAAATATTCAGCTTAAAAAGTATCATCTGATATATTCTAAAAAAAATCATCAACTTTTGATCCTAAATTATAAATACCAAATTATAACTCCATTGATAATATATATATATTGTTCTTTTATATTTAATAAAAAAAAAAACAAGTTAGTACTATGTATTATAGGGGGTAAAGAAATTCGCTTGGCTATCAGGATACTTACTGATTGGTGTATTTATTCTATAATACATTTATTAGATTTTAAACTTTTAAAGCAACGATAAATTAATGATAAATTATTTTTTCAATAAAATTATTATTGTGATAAAAAATAAAATAGAAAAAAATGATAATAAAATTAATTACGTAGGTAAGTACCTACATATAAATTGTAATAGTAAAATATATAAGTCTGCGAAAATGTCATATTATACTGAAATAATAAATGCAATGCTAATAAAAAATACAAAAAAAAAAACATTAACTTAACTTAAGTTAATACTTTTTTTTTTATCTTAACTCAACTTTTAATTTAACTTAATCGATATGAAAAAAAATAACTATTAACTTAAAACTTTTACTATTTTTTTCTATTAACTTAACTTAACTGAGTTAAAAAAAATCATTAACTTGCCCAGCATTGAATAAATGTGTCGAAAAACTTTAAATGGCTATTGAATTACATTTCGAGGTGTTGAAACCTAAGATTACCCCTTTAAGGACTAATAAATATTGAAATCTATAATTGATATAAATAGTCTAAAATTAAAAATTTTTAAACATTTTATCATCGTCAATATTACATATCCGTTGTAGATTTCAAGATTTTAGAATCAATATTTTTAGAATAGCGAAGAAATAACAAACGTTGATTTGAACGAAATCGTTTTTTACTACTTAAAGTACCTTCTCGACAAAATGTTCTGCCGGAAAATAAGATCACATCTACTAGATTTCATGTAAATCAAGTATTCTAGTCGACATTTTGTTTACAGAAAAAAGTATGCACCTATAGGCTATAATTATTTAAGTTAAATATAATTTTAATTGAATTATCTTTAATATGTTTACTTAATTTATATTTATTGTATTTTATAAATTTACATGTTTGTATCCTACAAAAAAATTTAGTGTACAATTTCTGGCCATAAATTATCTTCACTATCATTGTACATTTATACGAATATATAAAAATGAAATACCCCTTTCTTTGAAACTAAAAAAATATGTGTCAACCCTTACAATAGTATTCCCTCTCATAAACAATTCTTGAGTATGCCAAAAAAATTCTTGAGTATACCTTTGAAAAAGTGGCACTTTGCATTTAGTAGTTTTATATATTTTAGCAGGCTACAAAAAAATTTGTTGTGAATTCGAAGCTCCAAATACAATTGAATGTCTTGAAGACCAAGAGCAATATCGTCTTAATATGGACCTTGACAAAATATATAAGTAATGGTTTATATTAATGATTAAAATTGTATGTTATTATGCCACCTCCTCCCGAATTATAAAAAAAATGTGTCCTACCTCATCCATACAAAAATTCTTGAGCACGTCTCGGCGTACTGCTATTGCGCAATTGTATTGCAGTGTGTAGTAGAAATTTTAAAAAGATTAAATTACTGATTTTCACAACAATCACGTAGAACCATTTTTTTTTTTTTTTTTTTTTTTTAATAGAAAAAAATAATCCTCATTTTTTTCGATAAAAACATGTTTTACCCACTTTTATGTAATTTTTTGGGAGTTTAATCTTACGCTTGATCAACCAACTGGGAAATTTTAAATTACTTATCCAATGTAGTACTTCTAATTTTGGGGCTATTTCAAATAACTTTTGATCATTTTAAAATTACAAAGCTTGAGGGAAATTCGAAACTTAATCCTCACAAAAAAGTATTCAAATACATATTTTGAATAATAAGTACTTGGACCGCAACATAAAGGAAATTCACTACAGAATAGTACTACAGACCCAATTCGCTACCTGAAAATATATATATACATAAGATAGGTATTTGTAGAATTATGGAATAAAAATAAACGCATCAGAATCAAAAAAAGTTACCTATTATTAATAATGTATTAAGAGGATGCTACACCGATGATTAATTTAATATAAATATTCATAAACACAAACATGGACTAAGAAAATGTAAAATACCTACAACAGACAATAGTATATTTTTCAGTATGCAGGTTAAATGTTGTTTCTCCATATTTTTCTTCATTGTTTCCTTCATTCTTCATTTGTCTTCAGGGCTCAGTACTCAGTAAGCAGGATTAACAGTATTTATTGTCATTGTACGGTACTTATAATAGTTGTAACAGCATAAGGGAAAAAATTTGTTTAGAAAATAATATTTGAACTCCTTGTAGATCACTAACAAACTACAGGTATCTGTACCACTTAATGCAATGAAGTTCATTATCAGTTTATAAGTAAAAATTCGAGGATAAGAAAAAAAATATAGATTTAAATGGCTTGAGAAACAAAATATTGAAGTGACTTTTTTTTCTTATAAAGAGCTTATACGTTCTGTATTATGGTGGAAATAATTATGAGTAATTTAACACAGTGATTCTCTAAAATTATTTCTGTGCAAATTTGTTTGAACAAATGGGTTAAAAAACAGTGGTGTGTCCAGCTCAAAATATTTGGGTAGGCTCATTGTGTTCTGTACAGTACTGCAGTGGAAGATTTGGCCTAGGATATGGAAAGCAAATTTGTATATATTGGTCACTGTACTTTCTGTAATATAGTTTATTTTTTTTATTATAGGCCAGGATATAGTAGTCGACTTTTGACTTTTGGTGCAGTCAAAATATAAGAAGTTATAGAGTTTAGTAATAACCAAGCCATCTTATTATATTATCTGATATATTTTACTAAATCAATTTTTACATGTGATGAAAAAAAGATCAAATAATTATTGGATAGGGCCGGGCATAGTCCGTCTACCCTGTAAACACGTCACTGTTAAAAAAGGACAGTAAACAAAAATATTTATATTAAGGTCATAATTTTGACTATGATAAAATGTGGTACTTTTATTAGTACCTACCTAAAAATATTAATTTTTCTTGGTTTTATATATATATAGATACATAATATAATATATACAAAGGTATATATTTATATTTATTAGTATTTTATATACTAATGAGTTGACTCAATCGAAAGGGCTCGTTGATTTATGAATATTCGACAGTAAGGCTGTATATTTATAGTGCTTTAAATTTCTTCATGTATCTATGTAGGTACTGATAACGCTATCTTGTTATGAAATATAGTTTTATACTTTTAAACTGTTGAATAGTCTAACATAATTCAAAGAATGCAAACTAACACAGTGTTACCAGTCATATGGAAGCGGTTGGTGGCATAGGGATAGTTTATTATGTACACGCTATACGGACTGTATGGACGCTAACCTCACATTTGTTTAATGTTCCAAACAATTATAAATCATTGTTCATTCTACATTATTACTCTGTTGTTTATATTAACAAAGTACAGTTAATACAGACATAGAATAGTATTTTGTTCTTATAACTTTTTTAAAGGAAGCTATTTAAATATGTTTTCGAAACATGTTAAAAAAGATGAAGAAGAAGTCGATAAAAAGCTGGTATCTCGAGCAACACAAATGAAGTAAGTACATTTTGGTACCTCTAGCTTACTACATCCCTAAAGAATTACAAATTTCTTAACTTGCGTATTTTAACGATCGAATGATGGTGGAAACAGTCAGCTTAGTTTCGAATTTCACTTTTTACCATTTATATTGAACTGGGACCACAATTATATTACTTTCGTTTCATCGTATTCTCGCTCCTCCTTTCAATTGGAGATATTTTTTTCTCGCTGAGATTCTACTGTAGTAGGTAGGTAAGTAAAAAACCTATCCTATGGGAGGTGTGGAAAAATAATATTTTTTCACATACCTTTATGGACACGATGGGTACAGCGATTTAGTTGTGTTCAATGCGACAATATAAACTTTGGAATAGGAATATATATACTATATTATATTATTATTTAAAATAAAAACTTTGAATTGATTTTTAATAAGATTTGAACGACACTTACTATGGCACAGTACATGAATGTTTGATCCTTTTGTAAGATACAACGGTTTGCACCATAAATGTAATGTACCAGTTTTAACCATAAATACTGTCTTGGGTACAAGAGAATCCTATCTTACATGCATTTACTGCATCTATAAGTAGTAAATCACTATGCCATTTTATGTTTTTAAGTTTTAATATATCTTAATTAACATGTTAGCGCATCACTTATATATATATAGGTGCCAACTGCAATTTCAGAATATAAGTGTTGTTCTACATATATTGTTTATAAATATCATATTTCTTAATATCATAACACTAGTTTATGTGCATATAATAATTATAATGATCAGTGATTATTTACTTTAAAAAATTCTTAGATAGTAGTAAAAAAGTATAAGTGTAATAATACAGCGTTTTCATTAATTTGAGTAAATGTTACCAACATTCAACGTATTAGCTCGATCAACATATAATAAATTATACATCTACAAAATTTAAAACTATGTTTGACCAATCAATTTTGACAGCACGATAGTTCTTAACTTATTGGAATACAAAAAAGTTCCAAAAACTAAAAATAAAATAATCGAGGTGTGTGATAAACTAGATTTGATGGTATTCTTATTAATATTTTTTAATTTAAGAGAAGAACAAGTTGTTGAATCCGATATCAAACTTGAACACTCAATGCAAGCTGATGCCTCAGTGAAAGTTGAAGCCTCTACAAGTAAAAGTGATGACAACTGCGACTGCCTTAACGCTGAATGTCCAGGATGCTTTTTTCCTTGTGAAAAATGCGGATCTAGCAAATGTGGACCTGAATGTCGGTTAGTTAAAATAAATTTAACTTTATTTATAATAATGTATATAATATATAATTGGTGCATTTTTTTATTTTTTTTTAGTGTTGGCAGAACATGGCAAAAATTTGATAAAATTGAAATGTTATAATTTATTGTATTTGTTAATATTTAATAATATTAAAAATATAATTTAAATAAAATAACTGAATTATAAATGTGGCTTAACTTATTTAATAGTAAAATTACAGAAATGATCTGTGGGCAAAAAACCACTAAGAAATTTAAATTAAAAAGTTAAATGAATTAAGGTAGTTCTAGTTAATCAAAAAAATTATATTTACAAAACTGTAAAACTTTGGTTGGTTTAATTTGAATTCTGTAAGAACTTTAGATTTATTGACATATTTTCTATAATTTAATCAAGATATTTTGTGAAATATGAATTTCCCAATTTAGTAAAATTAAACAAAATGTTCACATTTTAAATATTTTTACTTGTGTATCTAAGGCCATAATTTATATTTCAAAAAACGCTTCAATTAAATTCTAGAAGAGACATCAAAAATCTCAAAGTTTTTAAAGAATCAAAATTGGGCCAACTAAATTCTCACAATTTTTTCAAAAGGAAATTATTTTTCTGTTCAAAAAGTGGTTTGGTATTAGTGGCGGATCTAACAGTCATTTGTCGGGAAATGCTGACATGGCCCCTAACTAATTTTTTCTAAAGATCCTGTCTTAAGTTCTTAACCAGTACTTATATATTAATTTAATTAAAAATTTTCCTTAAAAAATATTAAAAATGTATTCATATTATGTATATTTATGCAAAATGTTATATTATATTATAATGTTCAGTATAGTGGCGAGTATAATTTTCAATGCCATTTTATTTTGCTTCTTCTTTTACACATTTTTATCTTCTTTTTTTTTTCGCTTATTTTCTTGTTTTTTAAAAAAAAAATTTGTATTTCTGCAATATGTAATCTACAGTACAATTTAGAATGTAATATGTGACCTACCACTTACTATGTAACACATAGTTGCAAATCGTAATTTTAATTGTTAGGCGGGTTCCCCATAATGGTGGGATTTCTCTTAATTTCCTTTTATATTACGTATTACCTGAACAAAAATTCCACTAATGATACTATAATCATGTCAGTGCTACAATTAAGATTTCTAGATCCCAGGGCGATAGATTTTTTAGAGTCTCAATTTGTTTACGTGATACAATGAGAACATGATTTACATAAGAATTTTGCAATGTATATGAATTAATATAATAATTTGCTTTTTTCCTAGTTCTCAATTTCTTTAAATAATATAGGTATGGTAAAATTGAATACATTTGTATATTTATATAAAAATACCCAAGTAAAAAATTTATTAAAAATATTTCAACTTAATTTATATTTATTATATTTGATTATTTTAATAATGTAAATAAATGATAAATTTAAATATGTTATTAGGGTGTTCATATAGTGCGTATGGCTTAAAAATCAAAATTTATGGAGTTACAGTCGATAAAATCTTTTTTATAATTTGAATCTGCTGTGATTTGTTCTAATTTTTGAACCATTGAATATTGAGTATGTCAAAAATACTTTAATAATAATCTAATATGAAAATAAGGTATTCTTATTTGATAAATTAAAGATTTATTATATAAGCATTAATTTAATAGGAGCAAAATAATGTAAAATATTAAACAATGTTAATATTTATACCTTCTATTATTCAAAATAAAGACAACTAAAATTAATTAAAAAAAATTAAAGAGTGTTTTTGAACATAGGTACTTTATGGTTAAATATATTTGGTTCCATATTAAATAAGCATAATATATAATACATACAATAATTAACTATATAAAATGTTAATCAGACAATGTTAATCCATGCCAACTAATTTGAAGTTTAAAGTCATTCATTTTTTAGATATTTATGGACATTTTTATATTTTGGTAAATGTTTTGTATACCATTGGATAAATTGAAATTTATTAAATATATTGCATTTTTTATAACGTTTACATAAATATATAACGGTACTTATACCCATATATTGTCTTTAATATAATATATAAAACAAAAATATTTTTTTTACAAAAACTACAATTTTCAGTGTAATTATGTAATTAGTTCTAATGATTTATAAAGTATTAAAAGTCTATCTCATTTGTATAAATTATAAAATAAATATAATAAAATAGAATGTAATAATTTTTTTTAAGAAATAAAAAAAAATTCCAATATTGCTGTTGTAGTGTTGTTTTTAAAATATTTAAATAAACATTATTGTCAATATCGAAAAATAATTAAATTCTTTTTTAAAATTTAAAAAATTAAAAATTTTTAAAAAAATTTTTTTTCTTGTTTTTCTCTCCTTAGTTCTTTATGATTATTACTCGATTAGGTTAAGTTAATACTGCTGGATGTTTTAGGTGGTACATCTAAGGTCAGGGAAAGATCCAAGGGGAATGAAGAAATCCCCCTCCCTAAAAAAACATTAGGATATATTAAATTAAATTAAATTTAAATTTAAAATATTTTTTAAATCTATCATGGAACAATTTTCTAAACTTATTTCTCCTCTCCCAAAATGAATTCCTTGATCCATCATTGCCTAAGGCCACGGGTTAGTAAACTTGCATAATTGTCACACACCGTAAAATTCACTACGAGTAAGTAAAGTTTCAGCCAAGCGTATAGGTAAAATGATAATATAGAATCATCGAGTTTGATGAAAGTCTATAAAAGAAATTGATCCTAATACGAGTGTAAACCGTGGAAACTAGTTGCAAACCATTCACCACCTCCACCATTTTGTTTCTTTTTTCCACCCTATAATTTCTAAGTATAAAGATTCCGTAATCTTTATAATTTATTATGTATTTTGAATACATTATAAAAATTTTTGATGATCACTCTTTTTTAAGATATATAGTATAGTCATTTTTTTTCTTTTAAAATGTATACAAATTTTATTTAAATAATATTATTGAAAAATATTTATATATATTTTTAATATAAATTACAAGTATATTGTGTTATTCATTGCTGTATGTTTTCAGTTTTGATTTGTGATGTAGATCGCTATATTACCATACAATTTTGGCCTATAAGTATATAACTGTATACATACATAGACGAAAACCATATACATAGATGTAAATAGGGGGTTTAGAAGTCCTTCCTTAGTTAGGTACCTCAAGCAATCCTTTTTACTTTTTTTTTCATATTGTATAAATCATTAAAACAGATTATGCAAATAGACATAATTTATTTTAATGGAATTTAATGATACCTACCTATAAAATCTTATGTTTATTTCAAATTTCTGGCATTATACCTGTAATTATCCAATTTATAACAATTGCCATTCATTTTCGGTATTTTTCCTTTATGCTGAAGATTATTCCTGGGAAAATTGAAAAATGTTTTCTTTGAAGTATCAAGTAAAATGAATTTGCTGTCAGAAACCTCCTTAAAAGGACGATACACATTTGCTTTTTAATGGGTTATGTGTAGACAATTTTTATGAAATAAAAAAAAAAAAAAAATGAAAATCCTGTTATTGATATTATATATTATATTTCAATACATTATAAAAATGATTTTAAAATAGTCCTGTGCCAATACTATATATTATTGTTATGTAATCACGATATTATCAATATGTCTACTTAGATTTCAAATAAAATAATTAAATTTAGTTTTCTCTTAGTGGTAAAATTTTTGTTTAGATTTTAGGTCCAAAATTTTACAAATAATACATCGTTTCCGATCTCCTTAAGTTTAAACTACCTATATACATAAAAGAACAAAAAACAAATCGGTAACCATGACATTTAATAGTTTTACTTTACGCTTAAAACAAATGTACCTATATATAAATAAAAAAAATTAAAAAACTACAAATTTATAAAACTACCTATGCTCATAATATTAATTGTAAATAACTGTAATATAGGTAATTACTCTAAAAGTCGAAATTTATTTTCAAATATCTGTTGTTTCCTTTTTTTTCGTAAATATGTTTTTGAATAAATATTGTTTATAACTCTTATAATATATAATAATATAATAATATGGATTTCAATTTTAAATATCTTTTAATAATTGTTAGATTTTAATTTTTCTTGAATAGTAATTAAAGTTGTCTATACAGAACTCCTTAAAAATAAATGTGCTAGTATCTATACACGAAGTGATAACACAGGTGTTTTCTTCTTTATCAGGTTTTAATAATTATATTCTTATCTATGCAGTCGTTTTTAAAGTTTGCATTGATAAGTGTTACAAAACTTACAAGACGGAGACAATAATGCATTTTAATTTATTATTTATTTCATTAAACCATAGTCAATCATAGTACCTATTGAAAATGTGTTTTTTTTTTTTTTACAATAATCACCTCTGTAATCTATACGTATCTACACAAAATGACATTAACCAAAGGTAAACTATTAAATAGTTTTACAATAAAAGTTTATAGAAATTGTTTGGTTTTAGGTATTTTTATTGTAGCTGCTAAGGGAACTCCGTTCGGTACTTACAGTGGCAAATTTGCAAATACTTCATCTACCGAATTACAATTAGTAGCTGCAAAAGCCACACTTGCAGCTGGCAATGTAGATAAGAAAATTGTCGATTTTGTTACACCTAATTGGTAATGTTTTAGTCTTTAATTAATTTACATAATTATGATATATTTATATGATCATACAATCATTAGTACTATCTATGTGTATATAGTAGATACTTAGCAATGGTGCTGCAAAAAAAAGTATTATTCACTTATTTCCTAGATAAAGCATATAAAATATTAATAAGTGAAAAAAAAATCGTCTTGCATTTAATAATTTACTACCCTAAATACATGAGGCCCACAACGTAATCTAGTTATTCTGTAATTGTACTATGGTTTATCTTATGTCCATCTTACACTGACACAACCAAGAGGGTGGACTTCGGGTCCAGACCTCTCCCTTGGCAAATGTAATAGTAATATATTTATATAATTAAAAAAATATATATTTATTTTATATCAAAAATTTGATAAACATTGTTTAAAAATGGATTTAACAATATAAAATATTTTTCATATGGGTATTACTATAAAAAGGTCACAAACGACTAGTTAAACTCGCATTATTATTTATCATTTATCAACTTATAAGCATCTTTTAAAAAATTTGAAGAAAAAAAAAATAGAATAAATACTTAACAATATTATTTATTGTACTGTTTTTCAATTTATTAATTTGTTTTAAAAAAGATATAGAGTATTTTGAAAAATAAAAACTCTTAAAATTTATAATATGTGTCATATAATATTAAAAATCGGATACATTGGTTGCTATGTAATATTTTTGAGGATAGGAATGGACACCAATAAGTACCAATGGTACTTAGTAGAAAACAAGTTGAGTCACAATATTTAAATTATAAATTTCATTATGATTAAATAACAAATATTTAGTTTATAAATGTATAAATTCAAGAACATAAAAGGTACATTTATAGATAAGTACTTACATATTACTAGGATTATTATTAGTTTTGATTTAGAATATACTGGACTGTTGGGTTTTGACCATATAAGTACCTACATAATATAATCTAAAAAGTAAGTTTTTGAACATATTTTTCTAGTAAATTCAATATTTAATTTCGATAAATTTAAATAAATATGTTATCAATTGTCAAATTTAAAATTACATTATTGAATAATACTTACTTTAGCCCTTGGTGTACAAAGAAA
This sequence comes from Pemphigus obesinymphae, assembly GCA_025469235.1. Taxonomy (NCBI): domain Eukaryota; kingdom Metazoa; phylum Arthropoda; class Insecta; order Hemiptera; family Aphididae; genus Pemphigus; species Pemphigus obesinymphae. Next base: position 22,890 of record JAIPRL010006814.1, read on the forward strand.
ACTTAACTTAACAGAAGGAATTGAGTAGAAGTAAAATAAAGCTTGATGGTATTTAGTTATAAATATAAATATTTAATTTATAAATAAAATGTATAGTGAAATTATATATTAAAAATATGAATATAAAATACTGTATTGATTTATACATATTTGGTATAATAATCTAACACTATTTTATGATTTACGAGCTCACAATGAACTAAACTCAAAATGATCAGTTTATATTGTCTTCAGTGATAAAAGCAAGAAAATAGCTTTAAAAATAACCACATATCGCATAACATTTATAAGCATAAAATAAAATATACTCATAAATCGACCAATAGATTATAAAATAGTTATACATGTATTATTAATGATTGTCATGGGTACTGACAAACGACATTATATAGTAATACTAAATTTAGAATCAATATATTGCCTATTGAACAATAACAATTATTTCAAAATAATATATTTGTGACAAAAATATAGTATTCAATTTATAACTAATCGCCAAAATTTCACAAAATGGTAATAAAAATATTTAGTGAGTTAAAACGAAAAATTTTTGAAAAAAAATTATATAACAAATATATCTTATAAAAAACATGTTTTTTGCATTATAATTAAACACATAATGCATTGTTATAAAAGATAAATTGTATAGATTCGATTTTTACCAATTTTATCATTTTAATAAAACTTTTCAATGTATTATAATTATTATAATTTATTCTATTAAAAGACTGTAGTACTCGCATTTGCTATTTTCGTTTAACCAGCTGATAAAAAACTAAATTTAAATTCAATATCTTATTACAACTTTTAATTTTAATGAGATCTATTGAAATTATTCAAATTTCAAAAAGAAGTTCTTCTACTGTATATTTAATGATCTCGTCTATAAATTTGGTAATAAGTAAATTTACTCTAATATTAGAAATGACAAAATTGTAATAAGGATGCTAGATGTCAATTTTGTATATTATCAGTTGGTTTTGAGACATACAAGTACTGCATCCTCTTAAGAATGTTTTACGTGTCTACCTAGCATCGCTCACTTGTAGAAAGTTATTATATAAAATTAATATTATGATTAAATATTCAATACATTTTTAGATAAAATTCATGTTTAAATTACCTATTATTTGCTCGATTTTATGATAGGACATATTTGTAAAATTAGGTAATTAGGTATTTATAAATTTGAAATGTTGGGTATAATTATTATTTTTATAATAGGTATACATTATATATATATTTAAAAAACATTTAAAACAATAATAGTCTAGATATTACATATGCTACCAAAATCTAGAAGTCCAGTAAATACAATTTTGAATTGAAGAGGGTATTATATATGGGTAATATTGACTGTTAAAAGGTAAATTTTCATAACCAATACTTTGGTTGAAATTTACTTTTTGACATTTTGTCCTTAATGCTGCCATAATTATACATAGATTGATCTCACTTAAACATCGATATGTATTATTTTTTTTTTGTAATTTATAATTGATGTATTAATATTTTGTGTAAGCGACATATTGGTGGGATTAAAAATATCTGGATATAAGTGACATTTTTATAACATAAGCGTCAATTTAAAAATGAATAAACAATAATTGTAAAATTACATTTTTTGGCTTTCCTGAACAATTTAAAAAGTGGCTCTTAATTTTATATTTGCCTTTTAACTATCGATATGTAAATTTATATTATTAATAGTTACCTAATATAATGATAATTATTAAAAATGATTTAAAAAAACAATGTTAAGCTATTATTGTATAAACCTAAAATTATTAAAAGGAAATATTAAATTTTTTTACATTATAATGTTAGGTACTATTTTTATTATTTGTATCATTTATAATAATTATTAAATATTTTTGGCCTATTCACTGTCAGTCTTTGTCTCATTTTCATCTAGTGTAATGTATCAATCATTTTTAATTTAGTACAATTTATTAGAAATTATATTGTTATGTAATCAATATTAGGCACATTTATTATAGAAACTGAATATTATTGAATTCAATATGTTGAAGATTTTATGTCAAAACTAGTTTTAATTGCTTTATATAATTTTTTTTCAATTATAGAATGCATCTTTAGATGGTGCAGTTTTACCTAGACATGTACTTCTTCACTGTGGAATTTCACAAAAATGTCATGCATTTGGTGTTAACAGATTATGTGGATCTGGATTCCCGTCTATTGTAAATGAAACACAGGTATTGTAAATTAAATATAATATAGAAAAATATAAAATTTATATGTTTGTATTATATTCTAAAATTCTAAATTATACTTATTTTATGTTTTATTAGAGTATCATTTGTGGTGAGTCCAATGTTGTATTAACTGGAAGAGTAGACAATATGAGTCAAGTTCCATATGTTGTCCATAATGCTTGTTTTGGGACACCTCTTGGAGCACCTTATATTTTTGAAGATAGTCTATGGACTGGATTAACCGATACATACTGTAAATTACCAATGGCATTGATTGCAGAAAAATTTGCTGAAGTGTATAAAGTTACAAAGCAAGAAGTGGATGCATATGCTTTGTGTTCACAAACTTTATGGAAAAAGTAAAACAATAGTTCTATACTAAAGAAACAAAAGCTAATATTTTGAATTTGGTTTTGTGGTGATTATTAATATATACTTCATTTATATTTTATTGTGGTAAAATATGGTAGCTTTAATATTTATTTTTTTTTTTATTATGGCAAAATATAATATACAGTAGAACTCCGATTATCCGGACTAATTAATGTCAAGGGTGGTCCAGATATATCAAAAGTTATATAATTGTATGAATATATTGTATGTATTTATTGTATTTATTATTAATATATATGTAATATAATTTAAAATTCGTAACCATAAACAAATAATTTTATTATATATTTAACTG
>JAIPRL010006815.1:0-25793 GCA_025469235.1 Pemphigus obesinymphae
TTATGCGGGGCTTACACACACTAATATTAATTTACACACGCACACACATACACGGCATTTTCACATTGTTCAAAAATTGCCTATACAATAACCCCTTAAAACACGCCCGCAGAGAGCCGCCTTAATGATGCATGTTATTGTGATAACTGATAATATTGATATTTTGTGATATTCGCAAACGTAATGTAAATATAAACAAAACTATTTTTTTGATTCTCTAAGTTAAGGTACCTAATACCTATACCTATTCATATAATACATTTATATATATATTATATATGCTGTGCTTTACGGCGGATAAGCATTCCAGTTATCATATGGAGTACAATGAGTGTCAACAGCACACGCGTAGTAGAATAGGTACACAAACTGGTTGTACACATAACGCAGTAACTAAATATTTATTATTGTCATAATAATATTATCTGTTTTCTTGGAATCTACAGCTCACACACAAATGTTTAAATACACAGTCGCATGTTATTATCATATTATATTTTTGTAGTATAGTGTACTGCTCTAGGGCTAATAAAGTTCTTCTAAGTGATTTTATATTTAACATATTTTTTAATATTTATAATAATAAAATTACAAAATAATTTTCAAAATTAAAAATGAACCTTTAGATACTCGTTTATACATATACTACAAAACATTATTTATTTAATTGTCAATATCTAATATTATTAAAAATCAAATATTATTTATTTTATAATTCATACCTAATTTAGTTTTCAATTTTTATTGGACCTCATAAACTATTTATTAAACATTTAGAATAACATATACAATATACATATACAGTTTATTCTGTATAGGCAAAAGGAACATTTTAAGACTATTATTTTCCGATTTATAACATATTTTGGCCATTCTCAGTAGTTTTATTTTATATAGGCTTTAGAAAATTACTAGGAAAATTAAAAATTAACTTTCTAAAGTACTAACTAGAATGAATTGGTTATAAAAACAACTCTTTATTCCAAATTTCCTACTCAACTTTTTTTACCCAAAAAAAGTGTTTAAATTTAAAAATCGTACCGCTCGATACCTAAACTTATTACGTTAACTAGCTGTAAGTTACATTTTACACGATACTGAAGGATCAAACTACTTATATCCAGTGGTGTATTGGAGGGTATACGACGTATACCCATCATGCTATTTTCATACATTGTTTATATTCATGGTTGAAATATACCAGGTTATTGCAAATAGTCCAAATCGTTATCAAATATAAATCAAATGGCGGCGTAAGGGTAAACTCATATAAAACATATCCACACTGCTCTATGTTAACAAATACAATGTCCCCTTATACTGCTATTTTATTTCCTATACGTGAAAAACATCAGAGTGGGGGTATATCTGCAATAGCCTAGTGTATTTCAACCATGGTGTATACCTAACGAAAAATCTATGATACGTAGGTACACGTCCATATATGAGCGTACATAAATCATGAATTGTCATAGTATAGAAATTATATGTGAAGAAATGAAAAAAAAAAACTGATAATTATATAATAAATGTTAGATATTAGTTTTCGCTCTAGTGCAGTTTAGGTTTAATGGTTAAAAACGAAATATCAGACAACAGACTATGTTCCATTCTTCACCAAAAATAAATTCAAATAACAAATTATACCACGATGTAGAAAAGTTCGTTTGTTTACCATATATTATTCTGTGTAAATCTGTGAATTTTATTTATGTTCCTTGTATTACCTGATCTCCGTCTCCTCCATAATACTCATACATCCACGCACGGCTACGCCACGACCGTTAGAGCGACCAACTAACATACAAACACGCGAATAGCATCAAAGTATAAAATATAAAAAGTAGTAAAGTTTATATTTTAATCTTTATTTGAATTTTGTTGGAATGGAAAAAAAATAAATGTATTCAGTATTTTTAACATAAAAAGAAGAAAAAGTTTAATGATAATAATGATGGTGCTCAAGGTAAGACAATATTTGTAGTACCTACCCGAACACGTTACCTTAAACGTTACACTTGAACACGTTATATTGTAGGTAATGTAGATGTAGCTCATGAATCAAATAATGAAAATATTTAATTGAATTATGAGTTGGGAAGTTTAGTGTCTGACGAATGTGTATTCTTCGGTTTCTGATATTGTTAGTATTAATGGAAATCTAAATTTAGTAGGTACCAGTGATTTGGGAAATATAAATTTATGACCAGCTCAGCCAATATTACAAGTAAGTACACATTTTGCTTTACATTAATTATCCACACTATATCGTAAATTGTAATCAATATTTTTTTACAATAGGTAAGGTACATCAGTATTAATATAAAATAATATAATCTATATAAAATTAACAATTTTAAGAAAACGGGTACTTTATTTTAATGATTTTAATCATAAAATATATGTAAAAATAAAAGCGAATATTTAGGTGCCTAATAATATTAAAATAGGTAACTACTAAAATATATTTAGTAATATCAATATAAATTAAAATGTTAATATACATTTATATACAAGACTCAACACATTTGTCATTTAGGAGAGCACATAAATAAAATAATTTTATGAAATTATGTAATTATTTGATTTGAAACAAATATTTTTTTAATATTTGATTATTTCATATATTAGATACATTTACATATTTCTCAAATTTAAAAGTTATTGGATATTATTTTGGCATTTTTGGAGGTTTATAGGAATATCAGAATATGTATAGGTATTATTACACATATTAACTTGAATCAATACAAAAATTGTCAGCACTATGAATTTTATAAATTATTTAATCATAGATAGAGATTTTTAAATATCCAACTCATTCAAAACTTTAAATTAATATATTATTACTATATTATTGGAGTTTTGATAACATTTATTTCATATTACTTATAGAAACTAGAATTTTTCAAACAATTGTACATATTAATAAATATTTAAAAGAAAATGTACTGCATATATTTTTTTTTTACACATACGCACCTATTTGACAATTTTTAAATGCATATTCATAAAATGTCAAGCCATGTTTATAAGGAAACCTCCATTGTATAATAATAAAATATAAGCATTCTTAGTTGTATATATAGGTAAAATTAAATAAAAACATTTTATAATATCTATATAGGAATAAAAAATTACTATATACAAGGATGGAGAAACTGTAAATTTAAACAATTTATCTGGTGTATTTTGTGAAAGATCATTTTCTGTAATATGTTGCATTAACAATTATCTTAGGTCTACAATACTACAAAATAGATTTAGCATCATTATTATGTGTTGAAAGAGGTTTATCTAATAATATTGGTACTGAAAATATTTTGAATAAATTTGCTAAAAAAGAGCGAAAGCTTAAACTTCAATTAATATATTAATATTGATAATTTATTTTATTTTCATTAATTTTAATATAAAGTATAATATAATATATTATACTTTAATATATTATTTAATATATTATGATATATTAATTTGCCTATTACTGTTTTCTTTTTTATTGTGATAATTTATCACAAGTTTTAAACAATATACTATATTTATTATGTTTATTAAATAAAGTTTAAATAAAATTGGTTTGTGAAAATACTACAAATGTATGTTTAAAGTGTTTTTTTATATTGTTTTTAAAGGTATTTTTTCCAGTTATTTATGAAAATATTATCTTAATAAAATATCAAATGTCTAGCGTAGGGAGAAAATTATTTTTTAATAATTAAATATTAAAAACTATGCATATGCCCTTGAAATTTTTAACCAATACATCACTGGTACTACCTACATAATATAATATAATATATGACCGTATGGTAGTTTATTTAAAAACATTTATAAAATATAATATAATACCTATGCTCTTGGTGGCGGTTATTTTTTTTGTTATATTTTATTATAGGTAGGTATATAAAATCAACAGGTTTTATATAAAATATAATGGTTTCATTGTCGTTGTTTCGTTATGTAGTATTATTCTGTATATACCTTTAGAGAATAAATGGCATCTTCCTTTATTTATTATAGAAAACGTGTCCAAAAGAGAAATCGTATAGATGCATCTTATGACATCGACCGTAACCCACCAAAGTGCTTTATTGACAAAAGATAACAATTTTTAAATTCCAACATATATTTATAAAATATTATATATATATATACGTCCCTACAGCTATAATAATAATTATTATTACATTATATAATAAATATTATGACAATTTTCTATTTGCTTATTCGAGATTTTTACATTCAATTTTATTTAAAAAAAAAAAATGTTGAATGTAATGATTATATATATATTATTATATAATATAGGTATATGTATTATATTATATTATAATGTTACAACGAAAACAACTTAAAACTACCTATAGATATAGTTCATAAAATTAAAAAAATTGTTTAAAAATTACATATAGAATATAAGATGATTTCTTGTTTTTATTCTTCGAAAGCTTTTAAAGTGAGAGCCGAACAAGACACGTGCAACGATTAATTCTCAAGATATTATTAAACTACAAAAATACAAAAATTATTTAAATCGCTAAAAAAACTGTTTTTCACTAATTACAAAAGGAATTGGATTTGTTAGGAGTGGGTTAGTAGAACCCACCGACATGATATCTATAGTCACGCTATGCCTATATGTGTATACCGTAAATGCAAACAAGCAACTAGGTAACGTGCGTGAAGTTGGCCCTACCATATTGTCCAATCATTTTGAAAATTATGCCAATATTTTGCAAGTAATTTGCAAGAACTTTCAAGTTCATTCCCGCAATTTGCAAGTTATTATTAACCGAGATATCGCTAATTATAGAAAGGTAGGGCCAACTTCATGCAGCCCTACCATGTTGCCCTAGAGAGTTGAAAGTGGTGTCAAAATATTCCCCTTAATTTGCAAGAATTTGCAAGTCCATTCTCGCAATTTGCAAGTTGCCCTGAGCGGTCCTATGACACTTCAAAGTTCTACACTCAGCCCTACCATGTTGCTCTAGAGAGTCGAAAGTAGTGTCAAAATATTCTCCTTAATTTGTAAGAATTTGCAAGTCCATTCTTGCAATTTGCAAGTTGCCCTGGGCGGCCCTATGATGCTTAGAAGTTTTATACTTTTGCATCTTTAAATTTTCATGAATTATACATATATTATACATATTTGAAATGTACAATAACTTTTAGAATATAGATAATATTATAATAATATAATTTTTATTATAAAGTAAAGTAACTTATTCAATACTTATCTTAAAACGTGATCTATGTATAATTATGAAAGTAAATATATATTATATAACATAATAACCAGATATATAAGTAGGTATAACATATAGGTACAATTAATAAATATTGTAAAAAGTATTAGGTATATAAAAAAGAACTTGTATTTAGTATTCTAAAAAAGATTTATAAAAAAAAAGTAAGTCATAATCAGGTTATAAATAAATAAAAAGGAAAAAAAAATAATATAAAAAAATATTAATTATTTAACTGTATTAATATTAATTAATTTTTATGTTTTTTAATTTTATTATTCATTTGTAACCTGGTGATGACTTGGGGTGACCACACACTGGTAAAGTAAAATTGACTGACGGAATTTAAGTCATATTTAGTCATTTTGATTTTGGTCATAATAAAGCATTATGATCGCACACTAGATAAGACATAGTTTAGTCACACATTATTCTAATCAAAATAAAACCAGTAATCAAAATGTCGTTTGACGTTTCCTATTTTATGGTTTCTTTTAAGAGAAATTGAACGGAAAAAAAAATACAAAATAAAACTTTGGGATTTGAATTCGAAACGAACTGAAAATAGTACAATTAAACATTATACTCATGAAAATTTTTATCCGATATTTCTATCCATAATTGTTCCTGTACATTTCTGTTGGTATAATTTTTGTTTTTGTAATCATAAATATGATAAAGTGACTCTCTTGTACTAATGATATTAAAATTTCGAGGTTGATTTCATACTCAATCGACATTTTATAATCCTATTGAATAGAATAATATTATAATATGGTACCTAATACTTATTTAATTTGTAAAACTTATTTTTAAATAAAATATAATGTAAAATTATTATATATAATAATATTTATTAAATATAAATATATAATTACCTACCTTTATATTGTAGAGAATTTAGTCTAAATAAATATAATTTGGCAAAATTTTGATATAATTATCTAGCGACTGCTTGATTATGATTTATGACTAATCAAAATAATGCACGTTTTATTTTAGTAAAGTATCATTAGTTATGACTAGAGCTCGGATGTTAATGACTAAAAATGTATTAAAATATGCATTTTAGAATATCAAAATATGCAATTATATGCCATAAAATTGATTAAATATGCAATTTTTTTCACATAAATATGCCAAAAAAAAAGGTAAATATTCATTTAAAATGTATTATATATACTTTAAAATATGCATTAAAGTCCATATATTAAAAATATACAGTTACCTATATAAAATGTAAAAAAAAAAATGTTTTAAAACAGATGATTTGACAAAATATAAATAAAATTTTCAGTGTTCACAAATTGTCCCGAATATTTTAGACTACCTGAAATACATGGGGGTATAAAATCTAAAACAACAATAGTTTTTAAGCAGCCAACTTGGCATAATATAATTTAATTTTACATAAATTTTACATTTTAAATATGATATTTTAATTATCAAGATTAGATTGAATTACAATTATTTTGCTTATATTTTCAAATTTAAAGGATCTACGACGATCGGACAATATATTTTTGTATATCGAAAAAGATCGCTCCACATCTACTGAGTTGATAGGCGCGTACTTAAAATGAATAATATCGTTGGATTCTATATTTTCTGGAAGTCCGTCAAGAGAATCAGTTTCGCCATCTAATATTTTTGATATTTTGGACATAATTTTAAATCCAGAATTTTTGTCCAAAACTTTCTGTAATTTTTCAAATATTCGTTTTCCTTGAAGAGCAGATGCTACAGTTGCTAATTTTTCAGAAATAGTATTTATAATACCTATCGAGTTTGATAAAGTTTTGCCTTTTTCTTCTAGAGATGATATTGCAAAAGATAAATATGAAAAATTTGATTTAATGAAAGCTAAATTGGCTTCAATTCAACGTTCACCCATAACTTCCTGAGCTGCATGAATAGACAAAGCATCGTCGGAATCAAATTTTTGTATAATATTTTTAATATTTTTATACGAGTCACAGTAATAAATAGCCGCGTTCAACCACGTCCCCCAACGCGTAAGGACTGGTTCCGGGGGCAAGCATAATTCTGGAGCTTCGTCTTTAAATATTTGAATTCTTGCTGGACTTTTTAGAAACACTTTTTTGACGGACGAAATAAGTTTGTCAACCAATGGAAAATCACTACGTATTTGCTCAGCTACACGATGTAAAGCATGAGCGAGGCACGTTACATGAAGCATTTTTGGAAAAAGTACTTGTATTGCTGATCCGGCCTTTACCATATAAGGTGCGGCGTCGCTTACGAACAACAAAACATTATCGTGTTCTACTCCTTGAGGCCAAATTAAATGCATGGTTCTATCAAAAAGTTGTGCGATTGTTGTACTATTTGTTTTATCTAGATGTTCACAATTAACAAGCATGACTTTACCCGGTTTTTCAGAATCAAGTACACCTACAATAACATTGGCTATATAGCGACCGTCGACATCCGTGGTCTCGTCGATTGATACCCAAATTTTACGATTAAAAACATCGGCTCGTATTTTAGTTAATGTTTTTTTATAAATATCGTCTACATAATTTTTTCTCAAAGTCGATTCGTCAGGGATATTTTTAGATGTGTATTTCTCTAGGAACGCCTTAAATTTAACATTATTTACCTTGTAAAGTGGAATGTTGGCCGACAGTAAAGCTTCAGCAAGGTCGTAGTTAAAATCATTTTTCTTGTTTGTATTTTGAGTTATTAACGATTGTACTGTACATTTTTCACGTATTTTAGTGCGATTTACCGCATGCTCATGCTTTGCAGTTTTCAAGTGTTGTATTACTAAAAATCGTTTATTTGCGGATACTTTAACTTCGCAGAGTTTGCAAAATAGCACTTTACCGTCGGAAATAAATACGTGTTCACCGAACTCTTTAACAAAACTACTCAACGAATTTTTCGGCATTTTCTAAATATAATTTATAAAAAAAAAAATGTAAATCGGACAATTTGTATACACGGCGAATTGCACCAAACGGACTACTCGTATACATTGAATGTCAACAAAAATAGCAGTCAGATGTTACCAAATAACTAACGGCGACGGAGTTTGGACTTTGGAATACAATTACTAGGTACCTACTGATAAACGTTTGTTTTTCGCTGCCGCCGCCGAGTTGCGGAGGTATCTGGCTACTATTTGGTGAAACCCGCCGTGTTCAAGATAATAATAAAATGGATCATTTTTAATATATTAATATATTATATTTATAAATAAAATGCTACTTAAACTAGAAATAATCATTATATGCAAATATATGCAAAAAAAGTTTACAGATTTGAAATCTAGACTTCATGAATCGAATTTATGTCATATTTAGGTATAAATCTGACTGCACTAAAAAAATATGCAAAGTCATAAACATCCGAGCTCTATATATTACATTAAATACTTAGGTGCAAAAATAAATGCACTAGAATCCTCCAATGGAAACTCAGATGAGAATAATTGGGATTGAAATATCTTTGTTTGGCAGTTTGGCGACAAAACAGTCTTTAAATCCAAACACTTGTCAGTAAGAACTAAGTTTACGCTATGATTCCCAACCATTGCTCTATAATTGTTGTGGACAATTCAAAATTCTCAGTAAATTTTCTTGAAATTTCTTTTTGATCTAATGTTGTGAGAGTATGATCGGGGTATGTAATCCTATAATGTATTTACTTTACAGTATTTATCATATTAAATTGTTGTTGGTCCAACTCCCTGAATGAAATGTGCCTTTCTATATAAAATAAAAAATGGTAGTGTAAGTTATTCGTTATTAGTGTAAATAAAATATGTTCATAAATAAAATCGTTATTCTGGTCTTTGTCTCTATAGCCTCCTATTTGGCAGTAGTAATTGAATTATTTTTTTGGTTAGGAGTAAATATATACTTAATATTAATAATATTATTATTTATATAGTTTTGGAATTCAATAAAATTATAGAAAGTAAGTGCTGCTAATTATATTTGTTAATATTATTTAAATAAACTCCATGTTTGAAACTATTAGATAGTATTTTTTAGAAATTAACAATTTTATGAAAAAAAAAAAATATATAATTCGTGTGGTAAATAACATATCTTTATTCCCAGTTCATTTTTATTTCCTATCTTAAAAAAATAAATAATGCACTATTCTTTCATTCTATTCTATTCTTTTCATCAGCTACGCTATTGCTACAATACGTATATTCTATATTCAAGACATTCTATAGTCATTTGGTCTCATCAACTTGCTGGGAAATTTGTTTTCATTATTTGCTCAAGTCATTCAAATCCAAAAATTGTATTGTGAGAAACGAATATCTGACGCCTTGCCGTAAGATAAACTTTGCAATACTGTTTCTAATCTTTAACAGTTAAATTCCTTGCTATTTTAGTATATTTTCTTTAATTTATCCATTCATTCAATACCAATTCTATAAATCTAAGATTAACATAAAGCCTTTATTTCAATTAAATACGATTTTTTTTTTTCTAAAACTTTCTACTCATTATTTGCATATAACGTGTTTATTTTTCTAACAAATTTAAAATTACTACTGTTATACCACTATGGGTTTTGAATTATTCCAGCATATTTGAATTCAACATGTCAGATTGATGTAACACTCACCATCCTCTCTTACGTCGGATTAGTTTGTATCTATTCTTCAACGGTATTAAACTTCCTTACATTTGACTAATACCTATATTTTCACAAAGATAAGGTGCCAACGTTTGTATAATTATAGCTATTTTAATGTACACGGATTTATAAATACCTATATAAGAATTATATAAAATAGTATATATTATAATAATCGGCATATAGAAAAATGTATGCTTGTAGGTACAAAAATCACAGCATAGAAAGATGTATGATGAAGTTCTATATTGGTATAGGTCGTGAGAGTATGGAATATATAATCCCATATATATATATATATATATATAGATTTGTAATTCTAAAGTATCGTTCGTCAGAACTCTTGGTAACAAAACACAGGTCTAGGTATAACACAATTTCTAGCTCTCTTAATGAAATGTGCCCCTCTATTTATAATATGAATGAAAGTGTTCGTTATTATTGAGCATTCATTGTAAACAAATTTGTTATTATGATTTTTGTCTTTATAATCCTATATTTGGGGTTGGAAATTGATTTCTAATTTAAGTTAATATATATTTGTATTAATAATATTAGTATTTACAAAATTTTAGATGTCACTACTCCGCCGACCACACGTATGTGTTATTATATTCGTTAATATTATTTAACATTATTTATTTCTGAAACTTTAAATAGTATCGTTGTAAACTATTGTCCATTCATTTAACTCCATTTGTAAAAATATATGATTTATAAGAAGCCTTTATTTTAAAGAACTTGAAACGAACTATTAGTTTATGGTTGAACCCGAACTCGAATCCGGACTATTTAGTTTATCCGATACGCATTAATAGATATGAGAAACAAATCATAATAACTTTTCTTATCAATTTTATTATTTCTAATTACTTTTAAATACGTATTCACATGTCAATTGAATTAATAATACAAAATAAACAAATTTATATTTTAATTTATGACGTTGTGTGACATATGATTTGTACTAACTTTTCCCGTAGGTATTAACTTTCCAATAAAATATCCTCTCAAATGATCACCCACGAATATATACTATAAGGAAAAGGAGTAGAAGTTAGGTACTAGAATCATATACTTAATAATATATTGAATAACATTCACACCTACTCCATTAACAACATTAATCTTACATGAATCAGTCATAAAAAAGACCTGGGTGTTCTTTTATCGGCTGAACTTAGTTTCCATTATCACATCCAATTAATTAGTTGTAAATCGTATAAGATATTAGGGCTCGTAAAACGAATATCGTCCGATTTTAAGTTAACCTTTTATGAACTATGAGCAAACAGAAATTCAACTTTGGATTACCTAAAATAGTGATTTTTAGTATATTTTATACCAGAGCTTAAAACACATTTGCTACAAGTACAAGTCCGTTCCGACTGTTGTTAAATGCACTGCGATGATTCATAAAATGTCGCCCTTCATTTCGTTGCCCTTTATCGTATACTATTACTCGAGCGTCATCATGTGCCTACAATAATTCCTGTATCACTAGACCATGGCTTGCTCAGTTAAACTTGTGTACAAAAATTGTTGAGTAAATGATAACCTGAGGCTTAAATCAGTTCGTCAAAACTAAGATAATTGTTTTTCAAATCATCGAAATTCGTTGAAATATTGTTAATTTAAATTGCATATTGATGTGACGTGTGAAATATTATTTATTAAACAGTAAATCACCAAGAAATTTAAATAATTTAAAATTGAAAATAAAATTTATGTCAGTGACAACACAAGTTAATTTATGTATGTAAAATCAACTGTGTCTACTATAAAATTAGAATATTTCTAAAAAGTTCATCCGCGTCTTCCATAATAATAAGCTAATATTGTCATGGGTTGGATATTTCTATTTTATAGATGATCATTAGACCAATAGGCAATAATACTATGCACTTAAAAGTATTTTAATTATTGCTGCAATCGTTTAAACGAGGAAACCCCTCTAGATCCATACACCTGCCGGCTATCACATCCGATGTGTATGAATATTTATTATTATACTTTATAGAAAATACTCAATAATCAAATGTGTTAAACAATTGAAATTCGATAAAAGTTCGAGTTCAAAAATAGTAATTCAACTTCAAAAAAGTACGAGTTCGAATATTTCGAAATTTTACTCGATTTCGAACACTATTATCAAGTTCAGTTTGGTTCAATTTTTTACTATTAAGTTCGATTTATGAACCCAAATATAAATCTTAAAGTTTGGTTCAACTCTTCAGTCCACCTTTACTTTATTTCAATTATCTTCAATTATTTATTCCTAAAACTTTACACTTACTTTTATAATTAAACGTGATTATTTCCCCCCTCAAATTTTAAATTTCTACTATTATATCTCAATGGGTTTTACGGGTTTATGGATTCCCTCTTAGCCTGTGAAATACATAATACTTATGTAAGATTACCCTGCTAAAAAATTTCATTATTCATTAAGTAGCTACAATATATTTACCGTAACATTTTGTTTTTAAATGTAGGTACATGTGAATATTTAAATATATATATTATAAAATATTGTTCATTGTGTTTAGCTCATGGTATAGTCTACAATAAAGCAGTTCTAAACTATGGAGGTACGATATAATGTTATTTATTAAAAAAATTAAATAAATACGTTGTTGCTTACATATAGACTTGTTTTTCAAAATGAACGATAGTATACAATGCTATTCCTAATATGTCACTTTTACTATAACCTAGCGCATGTGAATATAGAATATACATTTAAAACCTTTAAATTAAATTATAACTAGATACTTTTGATATAAACAATATTATATATTAAAATTCAATCCTATGTTTGTTATAATTAATAAAATCTAGATATAATCCTTCGGTCCTCGGATAGGATAATATGATAATATTATTTTGAATTTGAAAAATAATGATAATTTACTGAAATGGAAAGAAATATTACACAATAAAAAAAAAATTATTGATATTATGGAAATTAAAAAAACTTATAGTTTAATTACAAATATATTTATTTTAATAATAAAGAAATAGACACTCAGGTATCTTTGTTTTGGAATGATAATTTAAAATTTATTATTAAAATTAAATTATATTTAATTATTAATTTAACTAATTAAATCTAGTTTTAACTTTACTTTTATAGGGTCTACCGTCTATTTCATAAATTGATAGATACTATACGCCTGTGGTAAAGGATGTATTACACTATATCAATCGTATATAACATAAAATACTGAAGAAGTTAATATAAAATTTTCTTAATTTTTATATTGATTTATACTTTAGTAACTCACTTTTGGATTTTAAAATTTTTTCGATGAACGCATAAGAAAAACAACCAAAAAATTAAGAAAAACCGGTAAAAGCACGATATTTTCCACCCAAATATATTTTTTTCGTTGTAATTTTATAAATTATGATTATATAGTATATAAATTTTCAAATAAATTGTATTTAAATACTATCAAAAAACAGTTTTTGAAATTTTTTCCTCAATTTTGTACTATTTATAGTAATTTTAAATATGGACTTTTTTTTTGGTATTAGAGGTGAACCCTAAACAAGTATTAAATAAACCTGTAATGTGATTACCATAATTAAAAGTTATGTGTTTTTATGTATTGTTATTATGTATTATGCAGTTTTATGAGAATAAAAATGGGAACGATTAATTTAAGAGAGAGTTCACAGAAAAATGTTTTAGAATATTTAAGAATATTTTACGGGTTACAGAATATTTAGCCTTTTGAGCATATTTTTAAATTGTGAGAAAAAATAGCAATTTATTTTAATTTGATTACTGAGGTACATGTAAAAAATTTTTTTTTTCTAATAATTCACCACCATAATTTTATTTTATTTTTACATCATTATGATAAAAAAAACACGCAGTGATAGTACCACAGAATTAGTTTAAATTACTCTGTAATGGTACCATAAGTCACATCGCAGTTTATCAAACATAGTGGTTAACCTGCAATGCTGGCTGTCTTTTTTATACTGATAAGAACAACAAATATTTATCAAATGTCAAATATTTAGCTTTAAGTTTCATACATTTTAAACACCTTTTATAACAATGGATAGAATTGTTATTAATAATAAAAAAAAAAAATGGCAAATTAAAGCATATTAAAAAATATATTGATGTTCAATGATCATTTTTGCATATTATTCAAAATTTTAAGAAAATATAAGGAGATTGTTTGTAGGTTTTTTAGAGAATATAAATCCAGACTATAGTTATTATAACGTGAATGCTACATTGTTTATTGGCTATATATAATTTTATATAATTATAGGTAGTAATTTTTATAATAAAAATGATTTTTATAATTGTCACTTATTCTAATAGTTCTTGATGTTCTCAAAATATATTTACCAATACCGTGTGTTAGGAAGGAAAATATATTAAAATATATACAAGCAGGGATCATATGTTTAAAAAATTTTCACTAATTTGAATGCCTACATTGTCCACAATATTCCACATAAATCATGGTAACTTACATTTATAATAAAATAAAGGAAGGGATTTAATATAAATAAATGAAGAACTTATATAAGAGATATTCTAATATCTGGGTCTTCTGAAATTTATATTTATATAATTTTAGAGAGTTGTCACAGATCCTCCGTATTATTCAAATAATTTATGATATGAACTACATTGACAATTAGTTTACCAACAACGCACAAAGTATGAATAAGGTATGATTGCGCAGATCAATATTGTTATGATTTTAGGATCAAACTCGAAAAGGCCTAATGTATGATAGTCTTCTCTTATGATCAGTCTGGTCAGTCACATTCCGAATATAATTTCGAATATATTTGCAAAATATGTCAACAACAGAATATTATATGGTATGAGTGTGCAAATGACTCACGAAAAGAAAATACTCCGTCTTTCGTGTCGCGAGTTTTTTTTATAACCTATGTGTAATCATATGTGGCTTAATTACGTGGCAAATATGAAATTAATGTATATATAATTTTTATGTGTGTTGCAGTAAACTTAACCTTGCCAATATTTTATTCCATGAAATTGAAAATATAATATATTGTTGCAATAATTTATGTATTATGATAATATATAAGTAAAAGAGAACTCGAGAGAACCTAGATGAGAAAACCAGTGACTCGGGGTTCTTGTTGATGATAGCAGCCGTATATACTATATATGTTTATATGATAATATGGGACAGTTCTTACATAATAAATTCAGGAATATAGCATTGTCGTTTTACTTCTTAATAAATGATAACAACTTTTAATAAAATGTTTCATTAATCATTTTTATTAGACCGGTGCAGTTCAATGAAAATCACTATGAGTATCGAATGACCATAATTATTGAATATTGATACATGTACACAAGTGTAGTGTAATTTATTGAAATGTCTGGGAAAAATATAATATTGTTATCTTATTGTTATGAAAGCACAGTACGAACCTAAAAATTATATACATATAACCGTATTAATAGCACAGAATTCATTTATTCTGTTATTCTGAATTGAGACAACACATATACATTATACAATATAGAAATTTCTATGGCCGTGTGTCAATATAATATTGTATAGTATTAATGTATGTATTTAGTAATATACGAGTATACATACTGATTGCTTAAGTCTAAGATATTGAAATTCATTCGACGTATCGTATGCTATCGTCTTAATACGTACCTACATCATCAAGAATTGTATAACGGATAATACGGAAACGTTGCATTTATGCATACAAATTTTGATAATAATTTTATAGACGGTTTTGGTAGTTTGCCCATTCGATCAAAATCATCATATTAGCTCTAGATGCAAGGTTTTGGTGTGCAAAATATCCAGGAGGACACCGGAAAGCCTGGCTGCCTGGCCTGGATCTGTGTCGTTGAGGGATTATAACTCCGTACTCTGATCTCCCTAAAGGTTATAAGGTGGTACCAAATTAGAACGAGATATTCTGTCCATCTAATTTCCGGGGAAGTGACAGACTATATAGCTCCATTTTCCATTCAGACTATAGGTAGCTTTTGGTGATTTTATCCTCTGGCTGATTTAATAGGAATCTCAGGTAACCTAACCTGTAAATGAGGATGAACTCCTCAACGTTGCCGAACTATAAGCAGTGGGTAAGATCTAATCATTATAGAATCAAAATGTCATTTCATCTATTTAGGATCTAATAATAATAAACGTTTTTAAATGGACAATGTTGTTTCTTATAGTTATTTTGTACCCAATTTGCTTCTGCTTTTGGATAACCGGTAAATATATATTAAATAATAATATATTCAATAAGATATTAAATAAAAAAAATAACTTCTTCTGTTAATAACGAGAGTTAGGTTTTATGCTTTTTATATTTTTTATAATTATATATTATTATGTATTAATATATAAAAATCAACAATTCATTTAATCAGAACAAATGTTATAATTATTATAATTACAAAAGAGAAATATAAAGAAATACTGTTTATATATGATTGAACAATATTAAATACACACAAAATATTCCGGGATACAAGTTTTGTATTTTAAAAAATTACTCGTTCGCCATTTATATCATTTATGAAAAACCCACAACGTATAATCTTGACCTTATGACTTAGATTAATAATATTTATGAAAATAAATCCAATGTTTACTCAATATAATAAATAAAACTACCTATAAGAATCTATAACGACTTAATTTATGTTATGCGATCTATAAAAATCCCTAAAAATTTTTTTTTACAAAATTCATAGGATAAAAATTTAAAAATTTTGAATTAAAGAAAAAGAATGACCTATACATAAATAATTTTGTGATACCATATAAAGATTTAATCACTATTTACTATAATATAGCCTGTAAGAATAACGTTTCACCTAAAATTTGGAATCTGGTATAAAAATGAAAACAAAAGTTTCTCCTTTTATTTAATTTTAATATAACGAATGTATTTAGAATATAGATTCATATAGTTTAAAGGTTCATGCCCATATCTAGATCATAGATTTAGTGAAAGCGATAATTTTTTTGATGTATTATAGACTAAAAATATATATATACTAATAGTACCTAAACTAATATTGAAAATATAAAATGTATTTTAATAAACAATAGGTATAATTTTATTTTTTATATCATTAAGTCAATTTTTCTTTTTTTCATTTTATTAAAATATTGTACTATTTTTTCTCAGGAATGGCTATTTTTTAATACGCAACATAATTTTTATTTTAACTAATAAATTGAATAGGTTTTTTTCTACTTTTAAGCCCATTTTGCAGCCAACTAGTTAGTATATTCTTTCTGCTAGAAATTTTGGTTTATTCATAATAATAGGTGTATAATTACTACAAATAGAGTACAATAAAGGGCTTGCCAAAACTTAAACAGACATCAGAAATTTTGTATTTTCTCAGTTAACGGGTAACACAATATTATCGAACCAATAGAATTCACTGTTAGATAATATTGAATACGGGGCGGAGGACCAATTTATTCTATTTTTCTTATATAAAATAAATCTACATTTTTATTATGATATTACAGTACCACTAAAGTTTGTTAAGTCAGTTTACAAAATTATAATAATTAAAAACGGGCCTTATAGCACCAAAGTGGTGGAGTATTATTATATAATTACAAAACATAATTAATTATCCATCTAATTTGGTATAATATCACATGGGCTATGGTAGAGAGGACGTTCGCTCCTATCGCTCTCCTCAAATACGTGCCTGTAAAGGTTTAAAATAATCTGTACTAAGCACAATGTTTTAGACTATAATTTTTCAAGTATTGATTTATATTTATAGGCAATTATGGTAAGTGCGATTAGAATATATTATCATACATTATGCATTTATAATATATATCTAGATTTTAAAAAGTTTAAATAGTTTAACCTATGACATTCCTCTAAAATGAAAAATGAAAAATACTGAAGATCAAATATTTAACGTATAATAAATAAACAACAATAAATTATAATAAAATAGAATATTTTTTTCAATAATCAGCTAACTTGAATCAGCTAGTATAGAAAAATCTTTAAAATTTTCGACAAATCGGTCAAGTAATTTTTAAAATACGAAATTTTGACTTAACGCTGCATTGGGCGCCATCTGGCAGTACCTAAAACCAACGGGAACACTAACCGAACTAATGGTGTAAACATAGCTTCGATAGATTATGTAAGGGGAAAAAGTAACGGGATTTATTGGCTGAACATATATATATCAGAAACATTTTTGTTCATAAATATAAGATTTGATTTTATTGAATAACTTGACTATGGTCATACATAGCAGGTCTTAGTATAGCTTTGGACCACAATCTATACTAGTGTTCAAAATAATGGAAAACTTCCGAAAAAATTAGGAAAAATACACGAAAAAAACGGGTTTTTTCACGGAATCGTGAAAAATTGGAAAATTTGAAAAAAAAATCCGAAACGTTTAATAAATATTAAAATTAAAATGCCTAAAGTAAAATCGCCATGTTCGGACCGACTTCGTGGATACGTGAGAGAATATGGTAGTGACATTTTTTCTACGGATGGTCAAGTTTTATTTTGTAAAATATGTGAAGTGAAAGTTGCCGCTGACAAAAAGTTTACCATAATTCAGCATATATCGCGAGTTAATCATAGACAAGGTTTACAACCACAAATTGCAGGTACAAAAAATCAATGTTTATTAACAGAATTAAAATCGCCATTCTTTGAAGACTTAACTAATGCATTTCTATCCGCTAATATACTACTGTATAAATTGAATCATCTAACTTTTCGCCAATTTTTAGAAAAATATACAAATAAAAATATACCAGATGAATCTACTATAAGAAAAAATTACGTTGGTAAAATTTATGAAAACACAATTATTAAAATTAGACAGTACATTCAAAATAAAAAAATTTGAATCTCTATAGACGAAACGAATGATGTAAAAGGGCGTTACGTAGCAAACGTCATAGTTGGAACATTAGAATTACATAAACCTGGAAAAGTATTTTTACTAAATAGTGAAGTTTTAGCAAAAGCGAACCATAGTACAATCGCGAAATTATTTGATACATCTCTATTAATTTTGTGGCCAACAGGAATAAAACATGACATGGTATTACTTTTTTTGAGTGACGCAGCTCCATACATGGTCAAGGCTGGACAATCTTTAAGTTTCTTGTATTTTAAAATAATACATGTTTGTTGTTTGGCGCATAATTTACATCGAGTATCAGAAGAAATCCGGGGTTAATTTTCTGAAGTTGATCAATTCATTTCAAATGCAAAGAAAATTTTCTTAAAAGCGCCAGCTTAAGTGGAAACATTAAAAAAAATGGCTCCTGGTATTCCTTTTCCCCCTCGACCTATAGTGTCGTGATGGGGTACATGGTTAACTGCAGAATTATTTTATTTTGAACACTTTCTGATTATTCAAGCCATTATAAACCAATTTGAAAAATTTGAGATTTAAAGAAGATGCAACTTCAATCGCAAAATGTCAAAAATTACCAAGTGAAGGTACTTTACAGAACAAATTAATATATATTAAATCAAACTTTAGTAGCCTTCCAGTTGCAATAACTAAGCTAGATATATCAGGATTAGCATTAACAGAGTCTATAAATGTTATAGATACGATTAAAAATATTATAAAAAACTCACCAAGTGAAATTGGAAAAAACGTAAACTTAAAATTTGACTACGTTTTAAATAAAAATAAAGACTTTAAACAAATGAAAAAAATATGTCAAATATTAGAAGGAGAAGAAAATATTGATCCAAAAAATATTACTCCAAAAGACTTGTTGCCAAACGATATGACATTTTTCAAGTATGCTCCTATCACCTCAGTTGATGTAGAGAGGTCATTCTCAGTGTATAAAAATTTTTTGGCAGATAACCGTCGATCATTTAAATTTTAAAATATTAAAGAAGCTTCTATTGTACAGTGTAATACAAATGTAATTTGTCAAATTTAATATTTTACTAATTTTTTTATATTTATAAATTTATAATTTATAAACGTACCTACACAATTTCACATGTCAAATAAACATATTTTTTTTTGCTGAATTTTAATATTTATTTATTTCATTATTACAAAAATAAAATGATTTAATGTAAATTTAGGTCATAAATACATTTTTTGATAGGGCCTTTTTTTGATATTTTTATTACATTTAAATCTGAGCCCTAGTAATAATAAAGAAAACATAAATATGAGATGCATAGAGGCATGTTATATATCTCTAGGATGATAAGTGATATGTGATACTATAACAATATTGTTATCACATATTATGTATGTATTATAATCAAACGTTTACTGTAATTTAAAATATGTTATGTACATATGTGTATACAAATGTAGAGTATATTTATATACTTGTATAGTTAAAATAGTATATTCTATATATGTACAGTAATTTAAAATATATTTTCCATATTCATAATTTAAAGATGAGTACTTTTTTAATAAATTTATGTATGAGTATTATTAGTTTCTATGGTTCGGATTTGAAATAATATTTATTGATAGATATATAATAAATTATTATTTTTTTAAAGGTTGTTTTTGCTTTTTTCACATCTTAAGTGCTTTATTATCATTGAAATTGCGTCAAAATTCAAACTATATTCATTAATGTTTATGAGTCATTACTTTCGTAACAACTACAAATATTTTATGCATTTTAATTTCCTGTCTTTAAAGTGTATTATTCTAATGAAGTATGTGACCATTTGGAAACACTTTAAGAAAATTGATGAGAAAACTAAAAAGGTGAAATGTAAATTTTGTTTATTTACATATCATTTTCCTAATACTAGCTAATGTCTTCCAAAATCTAGTACTGAAAAAAAAAAGTATCTTTGCATATGTTGATATTATGGTAATATATGTAGCCCAATAGTTTAATTTTTCCCTTAATTTTTCCTATTTTTCGGAAAAAAAAACGGGTTTTTCCGAGTTTTTTCCTGATTTCAATTTTTCCGGAAATTTTCAATCCCTAGACTAGATATTACAAATATATTCTAGGAATATGATCTCAATCAGTCAGGTCGTACAGAAGTTTCACGATCACTAACAAATTGTATTTATACGGTTACTAACGCCACTGATGTAGTACGGGTGGCCAACTTATGACCCGTAGAACACCGTACGGGTGAAAGAGGTCATACAATTTTGAAGAATAGGCAGATACGTAAGAAAAAAATACGTTTTAAAATAAATAAATGTAAATCTTTTATTTTTTAATTAATTTACTCGCCGAGAAAGCCTGGCATTTCTCGGGCAACAAAAATGTAAAACAAATTTAAATCGATCTCATGAGTTGCCGTTGATCCAATGGAGTCGATCGGACAAATACTAATTAAAATATAATACCAACCAAGGCATATAAGTATATAATGTATAATATTAAAAAAAATGTTACCGGATATGCATACTCTACCATGCACAGCTTCATGCCGCCGGCGAAGCCCGTTGCATGAGAGCCTTTTGGCCATTACTCCATCATCACAGTGTAATGTTAAATAGTAAAATTTATATAAATATTAATTTATAAATATATAAATATTCAATACGGCTTAATGTATATGTTCACTCGAGCCGGTGAAAAAGTAGAAGAAAAAACGAGCGCACGCAATCGCATAATCGCAGTAGGCCGTTAAAGGTTGCATTTAAGAGAGAGGAGATTCTTGTCCAGAATTTACAAAAATAAATATACATATATACAATAATTTACAATTAAGTTTTGTCGCCGAGTTTGCACGGTTACTGGTGGTGGAACACCTTACCGAGCCAGTCGACAACAACTATCATACGGGGTGCCGGTAAATACATATAGGTATGCCTATATGAGGCTTAAATTTGTTAGAATAATGGTATATATAAATATTATACAAAAAACATAAATAATATATAAGTAAATAATATAATAATAATATATAATATAATAAATTAATTAATGTATAATAATATAATATATATATATAAATCATATAATAAATACTTAAATACATAAACACATTATAGTGCATCCAAATCCAGAAATTCATGGGAAATTAGGTGAGTAATTTTTCTCAAATAATTTATATTTGATTGAAAATAAATAACTATCTAATTTTTATATCCCGAGTGACATTAGAATAAAATGATTAAGTATTATATGCAATTTTTGTAATTTGGAATTAATGATGATTTTAGAAATTAGAAGTAGTTGGCCTATGTAATATAAATAATATATCGTGTTTATTTTAAATTTTTTTTCCTTGAATTAATTTTTGGGAATATGGAATCGAATGAGAGTTTTGGTGTAAATAATATTATTGATATATTATATATTATTAATTATATTATATATATATATATATATATATATATATATTATTATTTATTTATATATTTATTAATATATATTAATAATAATGATTAAATTGCTCTATATATAGTACTGTTTATATGTACTTTTTTGATTTTTCTATCCGGTAGTTTTCAGAGATAAAAAAAAAACTACCAATATAATACGAACATTATTTCTTTACAACTGATTATTGGTTTTCAAATTTGTTTTACTATTTTATTTAATAGATCAATGAAAGATAATCCATTATTCTTTGTCGGTCTTTTGACAAAATATTAATATAGTATTACTATTTTATAGATTTGAAATCATAGACATACTAAATCTGAGCGAAGTTAGGTACAATATAATTTCAAGATGTATAACTATTCTTATAAAATTGCGGTAGAATATCATTTTGCTTAAGAAAACCATTGAAAAAATATAAATATATGTTAATTAATATATAAAATATATTAAGTATAACTATAAATTAATTATCCCTATGTAAAATAATTCTATTAGAACATTTTTGTCAAAAATATCTATTAATTTTTCGAATTTATCTACCCGAATTAATGTATACATATTAGTATAACATACCACAGAATATAACAACCAAAATGGAAACTGGAAAAAAATATACACATTCAGTATAGGCTATCGCAGTGATACAGATGGACAAAAAGCCCGACCTCACATTAGGGGCAGAAATACGGTCATTTATATTCATATTTTTATTTGTTATTTGGTATTTCAACACAGACATTTTCAGGGCCAATACTCGGTCGCAAATTCAAATACAACTCCATTTCTAACGATTACCCTTCCATTGGTTTATAAGTCCAAAATATAGCATAATCAAATTTTAACCAGTGTAGTAGCGAGGAAAATATTACCTTTAATAATGACCAAAATAATCCCATTAGAAACTAATCTTTTTTCACTAACAATCCAACATGCACATATAAGACATTACTTATTAACCAAGTTAATAGTAATACAATTATTTTCCATTTTAATTTTAGACTAAACGAGTTGAAATTATTTGTATTCATTTTAAATGTTGGATCTTGAGCCAATTTAATTTAATTAATTCGAGTAAATTTACAATAGATACACTGCCAGACTTAATTCCTCTACTTTACGATCATTATAAAATGTACAATCTTGTCAGTACCTATTCTGATTTATCATATTTATTTGTTTATAATTTTCATTTATTTTACGATAACGATGGTCTCTATCAATAATACGGCTATACATATTTTTTTTTTTTTCATTAATTAAATTAAAAAATATTGTAATATCTATGAGTTATAGTGATTTCAGATTTTATTAATTAATAATTTCAACTGTTTAAGTATCTCTTTTAAATGTGCAAATGTATAGTCTTATTTTATGTTGAATCTTTGTATAAAATCTGTGTTCCAAAAGTTTATCTATTTTTTTTTTATTATGTAGTTAATTTTACTGAAATCAAAATATACAACAACATTTAAAAAAAATCTAATATTAATACTAAATATCATATTTTAGTTCTTAAAGTGATAATTATTTATATTATAATTATAATTATTATAATGTTAATATAGAAATTTTAGCAAATGACCTAGTTGGTAAGTAATTATTCCCAAATAATGTATATTTCAATAAATATAGAATTATAAATTTTAATTATATTAATTTCCATCCCGAATATATTAGATGAAAGTCTTTAGTTAATATGAATTTAACATTTTATGTTTTGGAATATTTTACGATATTATGAATTAGACCCACTAAACATTTTATGTTGCCAATTTTTCGGCGATGTATGTTTTGTGTTGTACTTTGTAACATCAACTCGTTATATTGAAAGATATCATACCTATGGTTGTATTATTGTAATTGTTACTAAAGTAGTAGTAGAGTAAATTTACAATAGATACACTGCCAGACTTAACTCCTGTCTTTCACGGTCATTATAATATGTACAAATCTTGTCACTGCTTATTCTGATTTATCATATTTATTTGTTTATAATTTTCATTTATTTTATGATAACGACGGTCTCTATCAATAATACGGCTATACATAATGTTTTTTTTTTGCATTAATTAAATTTAAAAAATGTTGTAATATCTATGAGTTATAGTGATTTAAGATTTTATCAATTAATAATTTCAACTGTTTAGATATAACACTTTTAAATGTGTAGATGTATGGTGTTATTTTATGTTAAATCTTTGTATAAAATCTGTGTACTAAAAGTGTATTCTATTTTATTTTATTATGTAGTTCATTTTACTGAAATCAAAATATGCAACAAAATTTAAAAAACATCTAATATTAATACTAATTATCATATTTTAGTTCTTAAAGCGATATTTATTTATATTATAATTATAACTATTATGTTAATGTTAATATAAAATTTTTAGCAAAATACCTAGTTGGTAAGTAATTATTAACAAATAATGTATATTTAAATAAATATAAAATTATAAATTTTAATTATATTCATTTCCATCCCGAGTTTATTAGATGAAAGTCTTTACTTAATATGTATTTAACATTCTATATTTTGGAATTTTTTGGATAATTTTATATTATATTTTTGGATTATTATTATGAATCATACCCACTAAACATTTTATGTTGCCAATTTTTCGGCGATGTATGTTTTGTGTTGTACTTTGTAACATCAACTCGTGATATTGAAAGATATCATACCAATGGTTGTATTATTGTAATTGTTACTATAGCTCACAAATTGTAAACATACCAAATTATTAAAAATTCTATTGGCTTGCAATGTAATATTATTATGTTGTATAAACAGTAATTTTATGTTGTACTTTAGAACGTCACACTGCAATTTTTAGATATCATATCAAGGCTGTAATTGTTACATGTTCTGACATGTCGCATGCCTTCTATTCTATATTGTTGTGTTCTTTTATGGTTTTGAATGGCGTCTCCAATGATTTACGTACCACAGAGTTCAATTTATAATTTGTGTTACTATTATTTGTTTTATTTTTATTGCAACTTTGATTTTTATATTGTGTAAGTAAATCCTTACTCCTCTTTTAGGGTCTTAGTAACTAAATACCCTTTGTACTTTATAATGTTGTATTAATATTTCTTGATTTATATGTTGATGAATGATTTGTTGTTAAAAAAAATGTGTAAGCCTTACTGACTGATGTTTTATATTCGTCGTACCATCTACATCTATTCCAATAGATGTATTATGAATAATATTATATTTAATATAATATTCTACGTCTTCTCCTTCGCCTTCGCCTTCTCTCCTAACTATTTGGGGTCGGCCACCCTGGTCCTACACTTCCACATAACTCTATCTCCCGCATCTTCTTCACTTACTCCCACCTTCCTCATATCATTCGCCATTACATCCCCCCATCTCTTTTTCGGTCTTCCCCTCCCCCTCTTACCAACAACATGCATTTCCCTTACTAATCTTACTGCCTCAGTCTCTTCCCTCCTTAATACACGCCCGAGCCATCTTAATCTATTCTCTCTCATTTTGTCTACTATCGAAGCTACCCCTATACTACCTCTGATATAC
>JAIPRL010006816.1:0-25775 GCA_025469235.1 Pemphigus obesinymphae
AATCTTGGAATATATAACATAAATCATTATTTGTTGGTGGTAATATTATTTCATAACAATAAACATGTTCATCAAAACCAACTGTTTTTAATAAACTGCATTCAAAAATTACCCTATTTGATTTATATAAGAAAAAATCTTTTACTATAGCAAATTGTGGATTATTGTCATCTGAAATATCTAACGTCAGTACGGTATTTAACTTATAACGAGTTCCTTTAACTTCAGCCCAATTAACCCAAATTAATGTTTTAACTCTATTAAGATTTAATTAATTTTGAATTAATTGGTGTTTTATAGAATCTAATTCTTTTTGAGGTCCTATATTAACGGGGTTACATAATTTATTGTTCATAAATATTACATTCAGTTGTAGTTGGTGCTTGATTGCTAAAGTCTTGCAGATGTTTCGTTTATTGAATGATGACCTAGCCGAAATTTTTGAGACTCTGTGCTTTGCCTCATAACGCATGGACCATAAATGAATTACAGGTCCAAATTTAAAACCTGTATAAAACATTTATGATACGTCATTAAAATAAATATATTTTTCCCATTACGATTAAAAGCCTATAAAAAATAGGATATCTAAATTCTAATAGGGTACCATCTAATTAGGATATCTAAAAATGGTATCTATATTTATGTTTAATTATACAAATTATTATTCAACAAAATGTATCTACCTAATTAAATTATTAGTAGGTATAGGTACTCAGGTACTCTATAATTCACTTTTTAACTTTTCGATAAACAATATTTTGGACAATTTAATTAGATATGGAGATAATACTTATTAGTAAAACTACCTACCTACTTACAATTATATAGGACCATTTAAACTTATGATTGTAAAAATTAATTTGAATCTAACATGGAATTTTACTTCCAGCGCTTGAATATCTACGTCTCAAATAAAAAGTTTGGCTGTAGGTACACATTAACGAAAAAATAGAGAAGTGGGTACACGCGGTATACCCTTCACTACATCGCTGCTACTATATGTTATATTTATATAAATAAGTTGGTAGGTAGGTAGTTTTACTAATAGTTACGTATAGGTACTTCCAAACAAATTTTGATAAAAAATAATAGGTATGACTATTTATGTGTATGTGTTGGTATATGCACTTAAGTTATAACTATGTATATAGAAAATATATGTAAATATAATAGGTACGCGTCCTATGTCAATATGTGAAATTGTGAAACGGATTTCAATCACGAATCAACGAAACCCACAGTTACCAGATCGTGCCTTTAAGAAAAGAGTACATACACATATAATATAATGCCATAAAGGTAATAAGAAAAATCTACTTTCATAGCTAATATTTATTAAATCAACATGACATTTTATACCTATACTTAAAGATTAAGAATTAAGATATTTTTTAGTATTTATAATTGCTTCGAGTTTTTTCTAACAAACTTTTGTCTTTAATACAGTAGACAGTAGTTATAAAACTGAATACAGTCAAAATGCTTTAAAAAAAAAAAAAAAAAGAGTACATTCTTGTCAATATAAAAAAAGTGAGAGTACAAACACTTTAAAAGCTCAAAAGAGTACATGTACTCTTAAAAGAGTAATCATGGTAACCCTAACGAAACCACAAGTCCACACTATTCGTATTTCACGTTCCTGCGTTATAGGAATATTTGTGATATATTTGTAAAGTTATAGGTACTTACATATTATTCGCGTTTCGTGGCAATTCCAAGTTTAATATACGAATTTACAAAAATATAATATAGGTACTGATGTACTGTTCACGATAACACAAAACGCACGAAAAACAAAATTATTTTTTCGTGCCTTTGACTTCGGCCGCGAAACAATTTTCGTGAGTCATACAAACTTCACGAAAATACCGGAACACGAAATGCGAATAATGTGGAGCGTACTTTACTGTTTAGTAGGTAGGTATATTTTCAATACAATTTTTTTGTAATTATTGACATAACTAGTAATAATATATTAATATGTTATTGTAATAATATGAAACTTGCCTGCAAATACTTCAATATATTGAACAAGATTCCACGCAGTTAAAAAATCTTTTACATCGTTATCGGCCATTTTAAAGTAATAACAGTAAAGACTGTCTATAATCTAAATACTGCGAGATGTAAAAAATGTGAAATAGGTATAATAAATAGAATATACACATAGATAACGGTATAATGCGGATGCTGGATATATTTGTATCGGTATAATATAGTTCGGTACGAATGAAATTTTATTGATGTACGCACTACGCGCCATGCGGACTCTGGAAAGTTCCGCATTCCCGTCAACCGTTATCTGAAAATATCTGTTATATTAACTGAATTTTCTGTAAACATCGCTAATCATATTAGTTGCACTTATGAATTATGTTTCTTTAAATAAATATCCGTACCTATACTAAATATTTTGTTGTTCCCCCTTTTGATACGTATTCCTAACTAAACAATAGGTGCGCATTACAAAATAGCGATTAACAAAAATGCATTTGTACCAAAAACAAATTACTTAGTTACATCAAATATAGAGCCTGATCTGCTTTGCGGATTTCTGGTTGTGTTTACTGTTTATTATTTAACAAAACAGTTTTGTTAATTATTGAGAACATAATTTTTTCAGTGCAATTCAAAGATAAATTTAAAAACGTAGACAGTTTAATACGTCAGAAAAAACGATTGACGGAAGTGGTGGCTCATTTAAAAATTAATAAATGGATATTATTATATTTTATTACAAAGGAAAAATATTATGAAAAACCGTTATATGAAAACATTTTTAAAACATTACAAAATACCAGACAATTTTGCATAGAAAATAAAATAACTACACTATCCTTACCTAAAATATGCTGCGGTTTGGATAAAAAAGATTGGGATATAGTATTTCAACAATGACTAAACTTATTTTTCAAAATTCACAAATAAAAATACAAATATTTTGTCTACCGCGAGAAAAAATTATTTCAAAACCCGTAGTTTTAAAAAATACAAGTAACAATAATATTACAAAATTAGATAACATAACCGTTAAATTTCAAAACGAAGATATAAAAAATTAAAATTATTAAAACTAATAAAACAAGAAGACCAGGATAAAACGGGATTTATAACAGACTTCGGTTTATATAATTTTAAAAGAATGCTACAATAGGTTTTAAAAATTTACGACCAATTTTTCAACGAATAATAAATAATTTATTTAGCGATTATTTATATAGAACAATGATAACCTATTTAGACGATATTTGTTATTTCGGTAATAATTTTGAGGAAGCATTACAAAGATTAGAGCAAATTTTCATTAGATTAGAAGATTAGAAAACTTTGACTAGTTAATAATAGCAATATGTTGTAAATTTAGTGACCTTTAATTTTATCTCTGTTTATTTTGATCGTAAGTACAACGGTTAATGAGTTTTAGGGTGAAACGGTAATAGGGGATTTCCCCCCTTTTTTTATGGGTGGGGGGTTACGCACAAGGGGTACGCTTGGGGACTTTTAATATGTTGATCAGTAAGGTATTAACTAAATCACCAACCGAAATCCAGCTTTCGATGAATTAGTTCCATTCTTTTTCCTAATTTGACTGGCCTAAATATGTTGTCAGGAAAACTAAGAGTAGATTTTATTTATATATTTAAATACAAAATATTTATTACATTTTGTTTTTCTTTAAAAATTAATTTTATAAAATAGAATATGTTATTATATTATGTGAAATCATTGAATATGTATATTGTAACAAATGAAATTATGTATTTTGATAACTATATTGTATAAGAATAATTATTGGTGTAATTTTTATATAATAGGTATATATTTATTTATGGGTTCTATTCTATAACGGGTTATTTTTTTTATAGTTACATAGGTATTATACTTTTAGGATTATTAATTTCTATTCTAATGGATTATTTTTATGCATTTTTCAATACCTATTAATAACAGCTTAGCGAATACAAACACTTAATAAAACCCTCATTGTACATCGTAGTGATTTTTTTTTATTCAAAATCATTCCCATAACATTCTGTATAACTTAAATATTAAATTAATAATTGTTTTTTTTCCTCCTCAAATAAAATGTTAATGACCCATATAACATGAAATATGAGGTCATATTTTTATTCAAACGTAATGGACTGTTGTATATTCGGCCTGTATATATATATATATATACCTATGTTATTTAGTATATAATATCTATATACTGTATAGTGTATATATACCCACGCCTGTATATGCTTATGTTGCACTTTTATAATTCATATCGATTATAAAAACCAAAATTTTCTTTGTGATAGCCAGTCTCGCCCGCGAGGAGGTACTCGCAAGAGACCTCCGAAAAAGCGAGATATAATATAGATGTTATATATTGATATACGTTTACTATTGTATTAAAGTGTTTTGTATTAAGACTTGTTTTATTAATTTGTATTGCCGTATACGTCGAAACCTACATTGACATATACGACAACACAAAAATATATTTTTATTTTAGGATTAAATTACCCAAGAGGTGAAAAGAACATTTAAAAACTAAAATTTTGATGATTACACCAATATAAAAAAGAAAAGCAATTCTCATAAATAGGACATGTAAATAAGAATGAACCAGTTTTTATTACTATTATTAATTATTAGTTAACACATAATCCAATATTTTTTAAAAGACAAGAAAAAGTTAAAAAGTAAACAGAGTACAAATTTTGTTACAAATTTAAAACAAATTATTACTACTATTAATTAGTAAAACAAGATATCTTGAAACTACAGGCAAGAATCATATTTAGGAAATTTACTGGATACAAATTCAGTCATAAACGTAAAATAAATTATTATTTAACACAATATCTTAAAAATACAGACAAGAATCAGTTTTAAGTTAAGAAATTTACTGAATACCAAATTCAATTATAAAAAGTATAACAGTTCGTCCAATCCAGTATTTGGAGATGTTCTGAGCGTTTGTCCCGTGAGAAAAGCCAACTTATGAGCCAACTGACATTGAGCTGGAACTCTTACAGTGCCCTACAAACACATTTTATAAATAAATAAATAGGTATAATAAATTATATTAAGGCATTGTTAAACTAAATACTAACAGACCAATTGTAGTACATATGAGTCAACTTATATGTGAGTTTTTGCATTATATCAGGAGACAGTTTCAGGGTGTCTTCAATAATCTGGTAATGTGTGGGGGTTACAGTACCCTGTCTCACGTGTTGAGACACTAAAAAGAAATCATACCTATAATAGTAAAAATTAGATTTAGTTAAATTGTATGTATATAAAACAAAACTAAAAATTAAAAAGATTAGTTTGGTAAAACAGTAAACAGTCATTGTAGACATAAATCTTCTCCTTCTCTCATATCATATACCGCATATATATATATATATATATATATATATATATATTGCAATACCCCACCTCTTTTTCAGTTATTCTTTTCCCCTCTTTCAATCAATATGCATTTCCTAATCTGTCTCTTACTTCCTTAATACATGCCTGGGCCATCTCAATCTATCTATTCTCCCTCATTTTGTTAACTATCGAAACTAGTTAGTTATTATAGTATAGTTATACTACCTCTTATATACTCATTTCTTATTTTATCCTCTCTATCAATCATCCACCTAACATTCTCATCTCTGTTCTATCTTCCTATATATATATATATTCCTTTATCTTATCCTATAATTATGTATAATATATATATCCTTTATCTTATCCTCCTATATGATGTATAGAACAAAACGTTGAACAGTAGATTAGTATATAAGAGGTAGTATAGGAGTACTATATTAACTAGCTTCAATAGTTGACAAAATAAGAGAGAATAGATTAAAATGACCTGGGCATGTATTAAGGAGGGATAACACTGAGGCAAAGAAAGATTAGGAAAGGAAATGTATGCCGATTGA
The DNA here is from genome assembly GCA_025469235.1 of Pemphigus obesinymphae. Taxonomy (NCBI): domain Eukaryota; kingdom Metazoa; phylum Arthropoda; class Insecta; order Hemiptera; family Aphididae; genus Pemphigus; species Pemphigus obesinymphae. The sequence goes on from JAIPRL010006816.1 coordinate 5,937, forward strand.
AAGAGAGGGAGAGGAACATTCTGTTCCATATATCATTGCAGGTCTCATCACTGTCTTATAAAATTTATCTTAATATAGATTTTTTTGTCATACAAAACATCTGACGCTTCTCTCCACTTCATCCACCTACACTTAATTCTGTTTTTCATCATATACTCTTAGAAACCCCCATCTTTTTGTACAACAGACCTTAAATACTTGAAACTCTACCACTACTTTCCCACTCATCAACTTTATTTCTAGTCTTTCCTATTCTCTCTATGTTCCTTTTCACCAAAATTATATTATATATATATTCTATTTTACTCCTACTAATCCTTGGTTCTTTACTTTCAAGAGCTTCCCTCCACTCTTCAAGTCTACCATTCACTTCTCTCCAAGCAGTACTATATTATCTACAAATAGCATGCACCATGGTACCTCACCATGTATATATCCTTTATTTCATCTATTACCATTGAAAATAAATAAATAATAAAAACCGAACCATGATGCACTTCCACTCTGACCCTAAAATCCTCAGTTTCTACACACAGACTTATCATTCTTGTACTTGCCCCTTCATACATATCTTCAATAATGTTCACATATACCTTTGGTAATTTTTTCTTCGATAGTACCCACTTTGAGGATGCCACATACATGACTTGAGGGGTTTTGTATAGGCAATTTTTTATGAAATTTTCAGAAAATTATAATCAAATATATTAAAAATATTTCAATATATGTAAGGTAAAAAAAAAATAGACCTGTCAGTGTCATTTTTAATTGTATTATCACAGTATACAGTGTAATCACAAGCATTTTTTATTTTTATCAACTTGAGAATATTATAGAATAATAAAAAGAAAAATTAATTATAGAAAACAAAAAATTTTTATTTAAAAAAAATATATATTAAATGAATGGAGCCAATTTTTGATATATGCATTTTTACAAGTTTTATAAGCTGTTAAAAAAATTTAAAAATTGATATTATAACAGCGCAAAAAAGTGTAAAAATGCATACATCAAAAATCATATCAATCACTAGGAAATTTTTTTAGCTATAATTTGTTTTTTGTTTCGTATTTCTAACATGTTTTTAAGTAAATAAAAATAAAAATTCTAATGCAAGTTTTTCATTGAAAAATTAAGATTAAGATACCTATCATAAGCCTTTTCTAGATAAATAAATACCATACACAATTTCCTTTTCCATTCTCTGTACCTCTCTACAATTTGTCTTATATAAAATATTGGCTCCATTGTTGACACCACCCAGGCATAAGCTGATTTATAGTAACAATTGTCTCACAAGAGAACCTTTTATCTTTTCCCAAATCTTCATACTGTGGCTCTTAAGTTTTTCCCCCTATTTCCAAATTCCTGTAATCTCCTTTACCCTTAAACATTGGTACCTACCACACACAACCCCTCCAAATTTCTGGCATTTTTCTTTCAAAAAGAACGTTTAAACACAAAATGATCTATAAAAATACTACTATTGATAAAATAGTTTCTCATTATTTCTGAACTGATTACAGAGACACTACAACAACATATTATGTAATATAATATAATTTTGTTTAATACTTTGTTGGGTCGGTAACAACACTATCAACAATTGTTCCAGGTTGAGGATTTTGAGCGCCTTGCTTAGAATTGGCAAAAAATCTTGTACTGATACGTTTTGTCACTATAACAAATACCATTGGAACAGAACTTGGACCATAGAATTGTTCACAGGCAGTCTGTAAATAAAATTTATTAAATATTTCTAAACTATAATATGTTTTTATGAAAAATATTACCTTGCAAAGTTGAACTTCAGTTTTATGAACTTGAGATATTTGTCCGTCTCCAACACCATCTCTGTATATAACAAGAGAAGTAGGAAGAGTTCCATTTTTAGATTTGTACTTCGCCAAAGCCTCTAAAAAGATATAAAGTATTTCATAATACAGAATGTTCTTATATACAAACTATACATACTTTCTAGTAATTTTAATAATAAGTAGCATAAATTATATTTTTAAAATTCAAAATTTGAAGACATCATTCAGAGAAGTTTAGAGAAATACTTCAAATATTGTACAAAATCTAACTTTCAAACCACATTATATTTTATATAATAAAATTAATGTAAAATAAAGTGTAATTTCGAAGTCGTACTTTGGAAAACAATAGTAAACCATTTTGATAATCATACGATAATCATGATAATCACTGATAAATAAAACTTCTTTATTACAAAAGTACCAAGATTATAATAATTTTTTAGTTATTTTATACTAATTATTAAACTAATATAGGTACTATTAAGATAACAAACATTTGAGACTGAATTTAAATAATTTGTAAAATACTATAAAAGTATTTTAAAATACATTTTTTACACAATGATAATAATTTTTTATTTGAAGAATAAATTATTAAAATACCTACCACGTAGGTCTTACTTATTTATTAAATATTATAAATTAGATGACAATGTCATCTGAGATGTTACCTAAATTTATTGTTTTGTTAATTTCATCACTTTTTTTTGTTTTAGAGCATGATTAAAAATGCTATTATGTTATTTATTTACCATTTCTTTATAAAGTAAATAAAGTTTGAAGTATTTATCTTAAATAATTATATTATTATAAATAAATTCCTTTAAGCATCATAGATTGTTGTTCTCTACCTATTAAACACATATACACAATAGGTGTAAATATATAATGAGTCAAATATAATATATACCTACCTATTAATTGATTAGGTAATCCTTTTATTTTAAGAACATTTTTATAATGTAATCAAAATATATAGATAATTTATGTTCTAAAGTTTTAAAAGTTTTGAAGTTTCAATAAATTGTATTTGAAAGCACTTTACTTTTCTTCAAAGATATTCGAATACAAATACTAGAAACTGAAATTTTTTAACGTTAAAATAACTATATTATAGATATAATAATATAGAAAAATAAAAAGTATTAGCTCGAGTGTTTAAAATATAGTTAAAAACAATTTTGAATAAATTTGATAAAAAGTACTTGCAATTTTAATATAATATTTGAAAAGTTACCTAAAATGACGACATTGATAATTATGTACCTACAATATTAATTATTATGCATTTTTCATAATTAAACTATAATTGATAATCAGTAATCTGGTGTGCAAAATTTATATTAGTGGTTTACCCCTCGGAAAAATATATCGTTTTTTGTTAACCAACAATTGACAAAAATATACACAAAATTGTCACATTTTAAAAATAAATGATATCAAATTGTTTAGAGGCGTTAAAATAAAAACTTGTTTAAAATTTAAACTTTTTAAAAATTTTTAAGAGAATGCTACCACCCCATTGATTTTAAGTGGTAAAAATATTTTTACTAAAAACAAACGAAATGGCCCCTCTTCTAGTGATTTTAGAATTTTAATACATATATCAGAAATTATAGAAAACAACATTTAGAAGATCGTCTCCAAAATGTTATATTCTATAAATTTACTAATAGGTGTTTAGACTTTAAAACTACTTCTAGAGATGCCTTTTTGTTTGTTTTTAGTGAACATGTTTTTTGCATTAGCATTTTTTTTTATTTCATCAGTAATGTACAGCCGCCTAATATACGTTTTGAAGTTGAGCGTGGTCGTCGGCCCTCACCACATCCAAAAGTCAATTAGCCTCGCCCAATTGTTATCAACAATGACGACTGTCGCTTCTTGAAAAAATTTAATCCGAATTTACTTTATAATAATAATATTGCTACTTTTACCTACCTACAGATTGTAATAAAATATAATATAATCTGTGTTGACACCGACTGCGATGGTACCAACTTCGAATTTACAATATAATATATCGCTTGTTCATACACGTTTTGTGTGTCTTCTCATGATCTGATTTTTCCGTATATCCCATTATAAAATATGTAATTTCATTGTTTCCAATAAATTAGTAAATACTCCAGTATTATTATGTAATTGGTTTCAAATGTATAGTTTTCTATTTTTTAGGGATCAGAACTTACTTGAACTTGTTTTTTTAGTAATCATTTATTACTCTATTAAAAATTATATTATTAATATATTTATTTAGTAAGTTGTTATAGAAGTACTAATACATATTGATATACCTAGCTATAAATTAGAAATGGTGTATCAAAAACCTTTACAAAATAAAATATATCTATTATAATAATATGTATAATAAGTAGGTATTATAATAAAAAGATAAATTTCTACATGTATATTATAATACGGAGAAATTTTAAAATCGAATTACTTATCGTAGTAATTAACCATCATAAAATAATAAGTAGTAAAATAGTATCTATTTATATTAATAAAATTTATAAAAACTAATAAATAAGTTTAATGTGTATTTATTTATAATTTTACATTAATTATATTATATAAATATAATGTAGGTACTCCAACTAAATATACCTAATGGCTAATCATAATTTAGTATTCATGTACTGTATTATTCCGTACTCATAACATAGAAATATAATAATATAATGTTTAGGTATGTACCTATTATTATTTATTTTTGAGTAATTTTTGCGACAGTCCGTGGTCAGTGAAAGAATAAAATGTGCTCTTGTCAGATTAAACAAATAACTGCAAATAGCTGCAATTATCCTCAGTATAGTAAACGATTACTGGATATCCACAACATAATATAATACATGATATATAATACTACACCAACACTCCATGCATAGTGGGTCAATCTCCCTCAGCTGGTACAGCTATCCTCGTCAATAGACGTCTTATCCATCACTCAGTCCAAATTCCCACAACTTCATTGACCAACACATCCACATTCAACTGGATAACTCAGAAATGAGGCTTGTAGCAGTCTACAAAGTCCCAACACCACTTTTATGACACACACTAAGCATGTCATCAACAAAATCAAAGCTGCCGGTCACCTACTCTTCCCCATGATTAATAACAAAAATCCTCTTCCCATTTGAACTGAACTTTATATCTTTAAATCTTACATGTGTCTATCTTAACTTACGCCTGCTCCGCTTATGCACACATACGTTTTTTTCACGCGCGGCACCACAATTTCAGCGTGAAGTACCCACAATCTATAGGCGTACTGCACACATACTAGTGGCAACGAGCGTTTATTTGCGTGTAAGTTTTGCTGCGAGTCCCTATCTTGCCACGCGTGAAAAAACGCATGTGTGCACCGGGCCTTAGGTCTCTAATATCTCAAACTCCAACTGGTCCCACATTGAAGCTGTCCAAAACAATACCCTCCGCAGAATTACAAACCTTTCCCTCTCCATTAAGAAAACCACCAACATCCCATCCATCTTTGAATATATCAACTCCACCTCCTTCAAACTCAAACTCCATAACCTCATCCCCCTTCCAACACATTTCCACCATATCAACCCGCCCTGAGCTCCTCGACAGTTACAAAAGAAACCATCCTCTAAACTTCTAAATCCCTTCTCATCTCCACCTAACAACTCCTGCAACATCCAACCCTCTGGTAGAAGCAAAAGCTTGAGACAGAGTATCAACCCACAAAGCAATGCAATGCACATAATATACTGACTATATTAAAAAAACTAATCTGATGCATTATAATATACTATTTTTTATTATTATTTTACATTATTATATTAATATACAGTTTATTAATTGTTCATTCAATTTTTGTATTTATTTTCATATTTATGTTTCTTTTTAATGTTATTAATCAAATTAAAAAATTACCAAGAGATAGACTTTTACTTGTATATTACTATAATACAAAATACATATAATATTGAAAATATTAAACTGAACCAGGGCCAGTACTAAAAAATAATTAGGGAGGGGTGTATATTTTCAAAATACCGACGAAAATATAGAGAAAAAATAGGTCATTAACTTTTTTCTAATTTATAATTTATATAAACTATTTTTGACGACTGAACTTTATATTGCTGACTGCTTTATTGCTTTTATTGCCTACCCTGTTCTAGATGGTACTTCAATTATTCCAGTAGTTTTCAGTCTAAAGAAATACCATCTTTTAGCAAAATAGCAAGATTATAGATTATATAGAGATTATAGCTAGGTACCTACGGCAAAACTGGAAATTTGGCGTCTAAAATAATAATAAAAAGTTAGAAATAGGTACCTATAAAATAACATAATTGGTACAACAATTATAAAAATGTTATAAAATGTATAATATGCTGTACACCTAAATTATAAATTACAAAAAATAACCATAACAAAATTATTGAATAACAGAAAATTTATTTTTCTCGATTTTACATAATTTTTTCTTAGGTTAAAAATTCTATTGAAAAAATCAAAAAAAAAACCTCTTTAAACTACCAACTAGATTCAATTCACTAAAATTAATTAATACTCCAAAATGAATAGATTCACTATACACATGAAACATTTAGAGCACTTCGTCTATTAGACATTTTGGATAGGTACAGAATGAAAAAAAAGAGTTAAATTAAAACACGTGATTATAATATAATCAATACATTTCTCGCCGAGTTTAGAATATTAAAAGATAAAAGCCTAGTCTATATCAATCTTGATAACAAATAATTGAATAATTACTATTTTAAAAAAAAAACCCACTACTGTTTTCACTCGATAATAGAATAGAATAGAATGTTACAAAAATATCCGGGACGCAATTTACATACCTTTCAAAAGTATCCAGGCCGCAATTTACGCAATTTACATAGTAGATGACTGTGACCTTTTTTTAGGGACGCAAATTACCTACTCCAATATTTCTTTATGAATTTTTAAAAATAATTATTAATTAATTTTTTTATTGTTATTTTGCAATAACTCATAAAACAGTATGTGTATCGCGTATGTTTATTATTCGATTTACTTAAAAATATGCTTTTAAAATTAATAAAGATATTCAATATGTAATTTATTAGTAATATTTTGGTGTTGGGTTACTTGTAGAATTATTTATGGATATAAATAAAAACCCAATTTCTAGAAAATAATTTGTTTTTATTTAACAAACGTATATTTCGAAAACAAAGATGAAACTTCAGTATATCATCGATATAGAAACTAGCAAGTAAGTATATTGTTTTGACGCGGCGCACAATATGTGCGGATGTGCTGTATAGTAGTCAGCAATAGGTACTTATAATGTTATATTTATATAAACCACAAGGGGAGTACTGGTTTTAAAATGACGCACCACCTCTGTACAAACTGACTGCCAAGTGGTTTCGACAGTCTGGCAGCAATAAAATATTTTGGTGGGGGACGCTGCAGCTCACACGCCATCTCTTGAGAATTGTATACATACTACCTTCGGTATAGTATCCTCTTAAATAAAACTTGGCTACTTCTCTATAGCAAATTGAAAAACTACCAACAAAACAATGTACTTACTACTTATTCCAATTGCAAAATGGTTAGAGAGTTCTTCACCACTTTCATGAGGTTCAACACAACTGAAATAACTAGTATGCGAGTCATTCATTGTAGCAACCAAAGCGCCATATGAAATATTTTTACGTTGGCTATCATGACACACATCAAATCCAACTATCATCATTCCCTGAAAAAACAAAAATAATCTTTGAATAAATTCATTCAAACATAATTCTACAATCAACAATACCTTTTTAGGAATTGTGACTAGCCACGGAGCACCTCCAATTTTACAATTAAGTTGAATAGCTATTTTCGTACACACGGACAAATTACTCTTTTGCACATTTTTAAGTAAAACGACTTGTGACGGAACTGAAAATAATAAATATATATTTATTAATAACTAGTTATTAAATTTAATTACAGCAAGATTATTACGGCATATTTTAAAATATTTAGAATATAGTACTGCTAATTTAAATTTTAAAATGTCAATAAGTATGTATGTATGTATTCAACAATAAAGTAAAAAAAATATTGTATAATAAAAAATTTTAGAGTTAAAAACCTATAAAACGCAATCGTGTTTAATTTAGAACTAATAGACCACAAACAATAAATTCAAGATCATGTCTGATTCAAAATATTTTAAATTAGCAAAATTCAAATCCCAACACTAAATGCATATGTAATAAATACTATTAACAAAAAAACATTCAAATCAGACAAAATTAATTACAATTAAAGTTCTAAATTATAAACATAATCGAAAATTGTATATATATATATATATATATTTACCTGCTCTATCAATGCATAACTTTCTTTTAATCAAACTGTAAATATCACCACGCGGGGAGGGTATTACACATAAAATCAATGAAGGATTTCTTTCATTTATTACTTGCTCTAAATGTGCTAAAAATGTGTTTGATCGTCCATCTCTCATAGGCATTCTAAAAAACAATACATGGTACAATTTCATAAATAAAATACAAGTGAAAAAATAATAACATACATAATTGGCTGTGGTAAAATAAAAGACATTCCTTGAGCTGCCTTTCCAAGAGTTTGTGCAAATGATTTTACTTGATCACAACAATCCTGAGGTGCTAGAATAACCCAAGTTTTCATAGTAGCACAAGTGAACATTGGTAAAGCACGTAAATGTTTGGTCCAATCTGCTTCATACCCACCATCATACGCTTTATTTGCATTACTTTTGATTTGTTCCATAGGTAAGACACGGCCCGTAACATTTACAAGACTATTACTCAAAGTCAAATTCCATTTCTTTAATTCTGCTACAGACTAAATAAAAACAATTTAACAAAGTAGAAGTTAAGTTGTATTACTTATGAATGATGGTATAATTTAAATGGTGTATTATTATTTTATAAATAAAAATACACTCGCTATACTCAAAAGACATTCTGAGTAAAGTTTGTTGTAATAAAAATAATATACCAGCCACTGTTATGTATATTCTATATTAGAACTTCCAAATAAAAATTAGGACAGGTGTAACTTATATATATTTATTTCTTTAGCATTTTTTTCAAAATATTTTGGTCTATTAATGTTATAAAAAGTAAGAGCCATGTTTTCTTGATTGAATGACTATCTTCTAGAAAGCAAACACCAGTGTCCGCCGTAGTTGAAATATTTTTACCATTAATTAATAACAATATTATTTCCGATAAAATACATAAACCGACGGACAAAAATTGCAAAATTAATTCTACTCACTCAGAGTTTCAAATTCAAGGTGCAATACTCAATAGGTGTTGAACTTACAAATTGTCTCACATAAAAGGTGTTGCACTTACAAGGAGGTGCACCCAACAGGTGCTATTCTATAATAAAATGTGGGTATATACATTACACACGTTATTACACATTGTATATTATTTGGGTTTCGATCCACTTAGTATATTTTAAATTATACCAATGTATTAATTTTGTTTTTATTATAATTCAAAGTATAATAATAATAAAAACAAACTAAAACCTCCTATATACAGAGTGTGCATAGTGATTTTAAATAAATATAAGAGTATTTTATTATTTAATTATCATAAAATTAATTTAAATTAAAAATATTATATAGGTATATATATACAGTATATATAAAATATATACTATAAAAACTAATAATATATATAATAAAATTAGTATTATGTATTATATATTATTATATATTATATTATTGTTTTCTTATTTATTATAAAATATTTATATTATAAATAATAATCGTAAATTATATATTATTCATTACTAGCTTAAGTGCAACACCTATCGGGTGCAACTCCTTTTAAGTGAGACTACTTGAAAGTTCAACACATTTTGAGTGCAAAACCTTGAATTTGTAACCCCATTTGGATGTAACAAAAGTGTAACTTTTTGAGTGAAACACAACACAAGTGGAATTACTTTTTAGTGCAATTTGTACTCCTCATATTATGTAATTTATTAGGATCCGGGATAGTCGGTGACTGAAGTATTTTGAGAAATAATTATGTTAATGGGTTAAATAGTCAACGTGGTGTTAATTAACCCAAGAAATTAAATATAAACATGAAAATTTAGATATTTAATTTACTTTCACATGAAATACAAATATAAAACTTGCTTTTTGTTTTATATTTTTGTGAAGTGCGTTTGTTTATTGTTATACGAAAATAATATTACCTCGTTTGTAGATAGAAGGCGGTTCGCAAATGTTACCAATCTTTTAATTCTCTCTGCTGGGTTCACTCTTGTGTGTATTGCCATATCTTTCATAAGTGTGAAATTATTTCTGTAATTTGAAATTGGTTTATATAACCCAAAATATGCATATAATATAGTATTAGTATTGTATTTACCTCATAGTATCAGTAATACCAGTCATAATGCAAAGTTCGGGAACAAGATATACTAATGGAACTTCACTACCAAATTGCCGTCGAGATTTTTTATTTTTTGATATTAACATAGGTTGTTTACCTCCTCGTATAGTCAAATTCCATTTCTAGTTAATTTTAAATATCAATAAGATATTGTAAACACTAATTATAACTAATATTAATTTAAATCTAGTTAAAATAAAAAAAACATACCTCTTTATAGTATTGCATATACGACATTTTACTACCATCTTTTTTCGTAAATTCAGAAGACGGATCAGAATTCTCATCAATATCATCTATTCTGTAAGTTTCATTATTATATGTTGTCATGACAGTAGTTCCAACTACACTTGATTTAAAAGTAATCTAAACGGAACAAAAAAATATATATTAAATATATTATATATTAGGTATATAATGATAATAGATACAATATAATAAATAACATAACCACAATTTATAAACCTTACCATCCAATCCGAATTCTTATTTCTATCGTTAGCACATTGATTTAAGAAATCTAAAACTGTTTCTTGACGCATAACTTTGGTAGATATTTCAGCACACAATAAAATATTATCTTCATATTTCCCGATTGAAGTCTCATAACCTGGCCATAGTTGAAGCTTATGTTGTTGCATATTGATCTAAAAAAATTTTGAGATAAATATATTATATAATAAATAATAAAAAAATTATTTAATTTAAATAATACTCTTAAAAAATTATAATCTTACTATAGCCTTTGGATCATAGAAATTTCTACCAATCTGTTGAAGGTTAAGATGTCGAAGACAATTACGCAACAGTAAATTAAAAACTTGAATATTAGCATAATCACCAGATTCAATTACATTAGTAAACTTTACTGAAAGTATAACCATTTGATCATCCGAACGGCGTTTTGAAGTGAGCTCAAAATTCTAAACAAAAAATTAATATTATATTTTTGTTGATATTCAATAAAAGTTAAATGAAATTTAAAAATAATGAAAATAATACAATAAATATAAAATCTTCGCTATTGAATTTATATCTCTTATTATAAAATATAAATGTTTAAATTTAAAATTAATAAATATATATTATTTATTATAAAAATTTTGGAAAAAGAATATAATACATTAAACTTACTTCAGGACTATATCTAGTACCAGTAAACAACATAGATCCATCAAACAAATATCCTCCTAAATGTTCTCTATGCTGAGATAATAAACCTCTCTTTGTACTAATTAAATCTTCTTCAGGATTAAAATCAACTCTATACTGGTACAAACTCCAATTTGCATATGACGAAATAGGAAAATAATTTGACATCAATTGTACAGGTTGTCCAGAAGTACCTTAAAGATTACATAAATTCAAATAAAACTATATAAGTATATATATTATTTTGTTTTCACAGTATATTATATAGCAGTGAAATATAAGGAAATATAGAAGAGTACCTGACTGTTGTTTGTTGACTTTAAACAAATGACATATATATAAAATTTAAAAAATAATTAAAAAATTCAATACTCTATTCAAAAAAAAATATTACCTGTACTATAGACAGGGACACATTTTCTTTTTTATAATCAGGCACGTAGCCAAGGGAGGGGCTTATATAAAAATTACCTATGTGATTTTTTTGATACTGAATGGTGTGACAGAGCTTAGTGGTTTTATAATGATATTTATTGCTTATTATTTTAGTTTTGCCAGACACAGGATTTTGTATCTGATGGCGCACAATTTACTACACCCCTTGCACAACTCATTATACGATGTGTAAGATGTAATAAATAAAAATGATTAGGATAGTATTTTTAAGAGGTAATTGTCTACATTCTCTATAAACATATACAACAAAATAATGAGTTATTTCCTCGTAATTTCATAAAATAGTAGAAAAATTTTTAATTTTCACTGAGTATGTATTACTATTATAATATCTGTAAATATATTACATTATACATTTTTTAATTAGAAAAAATTGCTTCTAAATTCAACATAATATCCACCAATATCCTGCCACACAAGCGAAACTACCTCCATGGCCTACTGACTGAAATTTTATGTTTTGATCATAAACTGAAAATTGTTAAAAAAAATTTGGCCCCCCTCATGAAAAAAATCTTGACATGTGCCTGTTAAAAATATATATTTGACATGGTTTTGTATTTTTTTGAGTAATGGGTAGAATTTTGAATATATTATGTAGGAATTAAATTTTATTCAATTAAATAATTCCAATTATTCTAATTATGATATTATTATACAATAGGTAATCATATCAACAAAAAAAAAAACAATGACTTATTACTCAAAAATTTGGAAATGTAAATCCATATTTCTCTGTTGTGTTTGTGTAATAGACAAATAAAATTACATGTTCCTTTATTGTCATGATAAATAAAAATGATTTATTAAATTATTGTACATTTAATATTATTTGTAATTTCCACTCAACAAAGTATACCATCTATATATATATAAACTGTAATCGTATACCATCGAAAATCATACTGATCAGAAAAAATTATTTATCATATTATAATAATATAAAATTGTTTGTAATAATAACTTGGTGACCAAAAACACAAAACAATGACTGGGTAGGATATATTCTGAGCTAAGCTTTGGTCTATATAATAACATGAATATTACTGCAAGTATTAACTAAAATTAACTCTTTTATGATAACAAAAAAATGTCAAAATATTAATATACTATAATAAATAGCCATAATTAGAGAAATATTTTTATTAAGAAATTTGTTGATTTTGATGAGTTTCAAATTTATAGAATAATTTCCACCCTAATACTTACAACACATACATTTCATACCGAAATTATACATAACTCAAAGGAGTTTTGTTAAAAAGGCGTATACTAAATTTTACTTTTTACAGGAAGCAAAAATAAACTGATAAAAATTCAATTTTTGGGATGAAACATTCATTCAGAGGATTTTAAAAACAAGACAACTTGGAACCAAAATTGATTATTAGATTGTCTAAATTTAATTTTATATTAAAAAATGTGATGTGGTATTGTAGTATAGATATAATTTGCCAACAAAAACAAGGTAAACATGTGTCAATCGGAGCATTCCTTTGAATAGAATTTTTGGATGGACATAAAAAAACCAAAAAAAAAATAACCAATAAATTAGCTTGGCTCAGAATCTAAAAAAGCTAATTATCTACATAATATATCTAACTCAAATTAGCTGGCGCCAGAAGGTTAACCTTGTAGTGTCTTAATTTTTTTTACATATTAGATAAATGTAGCAAACTCAAATTTATTTTATTGTACATTTTCCCAATGTATAAAAAAATGACAATCACAAAAACTAGACACCAGAAAATAATATATATGCAAAAATATCAGAAGATTTACAGCATATAGATAGGTATATCTACTATACAGTCTTCAAAGTATATTGATAAATATAAAAATAGTATTTTGAAATAAACGGTACCTTGTTTTCCAGTAGTTCCTAAAGAAGACTGTGGCCTTGGCGCCCTAAAATGTACAATTTCTACTGAACGTTGACCACGAACTGAACCACGACCTATGGGTACAGGTGCATCTCCTAAAAAATTACAAATAGAAAATTAAATATTGAAGTAGGGAGGAATTTTAGTTTTAACGATTAAATGATAACACAGAAAATTAATCACATAAACAAATAGAACAAACTTTTATAAATTATATAACACATTTAAATTATATAAAGTATTAACTACAAATAAGATATGGAAATATCTGTATTAAAATTATACTGTACCTGTAATTAAATTTTTGACTCCCTTAGTTACTTGCTCAACCTAATAAACAAAATTATAGTATAAATATATTATATATATATATATATATATATATATATTCAATTTATTCAAAATTTAAATCATACTCCTTCCATTTGATCCTGTCTAGAACTAACCCCTTGATTTGGTCCTAGTGGTCTAGGTCCTCTAGGAGTTATTTGTGGACCACTAGGCCGGGGTGGCATTTGTCGAACTGGAGCTACACCTGGACGTCCACGAGTAGGCCTCGGTGGTCTGTTAGGATCCATCTACAATACAACAGAATAAAATTAAAAAATGGTCCAGTAGAACATTACTAATATAATATAATAATTAGTATTCCTAACATAACTTTCAAAATGAAATATTTCATAATATTTAGTCAGTTGGCAAAACCCATTGTTTCCCTAAGCCGAAGAAAAATAACCTTCTATACAGTGTATGACACGTGCACTGTGTACATACTAATACAGTATAAATATGTTTTTTTTTTTTTGGAAGGGGAATGTCTGAATTTTTATTCAATACTTACTAAAAAAAATATATAAATATTTATACTATTTTTTATACCTAATGTATCTAAAGGGAAATAGAAATTAAAATCCTGAGTGAAGTCTAGTATGACAGCTAGTATATGTATTATTATATTTTTGAAATATATTATAAATATAATTATTTACAATAGATACCTAACTACACTTCAAAAAGGGCATTTTTTTTTTTTTATAGAAAATTAATTCTATTACCTAGTTTGTAGTTTAGATATAATTGATTGATATTCTCCCAAATGTTACATATTAAGTTTCTATTTTCAACTTGTGACAAAAACATGAAATTGTATTTAAAGTGAATATCAAACATAAAATAAGTTTTATACTCTTATATTATTATCACTAATACCTACTTATATATACATAAAAGTTTGTTTGGGCTTAGGCAGTATTGTATTATTTATTATATTATCAAGATTGTGTCGTATGGTCTTGTTTAGAAAAGTTCAATTTTAGGAGTATTTTAAGAAAAATAAAAATTTAGGTAAATAGATACATTTAAAAAAATGTCTCATGTTAGTACCATTTTTTATTGCTGTGTAATTACAATGTTTTTTTTTATATTAATATATTTTCAATAAAAAAATTAATATAAAAAAAAATCATGGTACTTTTTCAGTATTTTCCCAATGACTGGCCCTAGTATAATCTTCTTGCTTACCTATAATAATAAACTGTATATTTAAAATCCGGGTTGGGCAGTATCACAGATAAATGTATCTTTGATACATATCAGATACAATTGTATCTTAAATCATAATAGATATTAGATAAGTATCTTGTATCTAGATACATCAAATGATTAAAATTAAACAGTGCACCTCACTCGTCAGTTGTCAGTAGGGGTACAAGCACTTCGCTTATCGGATAGAATACTCTTGGTGAATTTAATGCATTTGAATGCAATGATAAATGCATCCAGAAACCAGGTGGTAAGCTTGTAAAAATCGGAGCACTTCTTCTGGTAGAAAAAGTGTTAACAGAAAAATAAAAATAAATAAATAAATAAACATCATTGTAAAACCACTAGCTCCCTTGCTAAGCTTAGAATCTAAAATCTTATTATATAGTCGGTAATCACATTTTCAAATTTTTCTCTATATTATAAATATTTAAAATAAAACAATTATTTTGATATTTGTTGTTAATTGTTAATATTGACGCTAACTCGTAACTATTCTACATTTTCACACTTGAATTTCATTTTACCGTTACATCACAATACACAATATAATTTTATAATCAAATATGAAATAAACATGTGACTGAAATATTGTAAAATTAATTAACTATTATTACTATATTATAATATTTCAAATATAAATTGATAAATTGATTTCACTCTCCTATAAAATATTTTGATATATATGATAGCTATATTTATAGATTATATATCATATATGTATATTTCTTATTTATATGATTCTATAATATATTTTTTATTTGTATATTATTATTAATAATAATTTCAAGAAATATTTAACATGCCTAATATATATACTTTTTATAAAACTGTAATAGGTACCTAAGTAATAAAACTTTTTACTATAAAATAATAATATTTTTGAGAGTATCTTGTATCTTATGCATCGTATATTCTTTACAAAGAAAATCTATCTTGTATCAAGATACATTTTTTATAGTATCTTGCCCAATCCTGTTTAGAATATAAATACATAGATAGATACAAATTGTAATATAAGTACCTCTACCTATTATTTATATTAAATTATGAACCAGCAGAAATACAAAGATAATGGATCTAACTAATGCAGGGTAAGGATATTTGAATGGATACCTATTAGAACAAATTAGTAGAGATGTCAAGATTGAATAATTTTTGGGGAAAAGCTTTATCCAAATAAGTAAATAAAATTTAATACATTTATTGGTTAATTTGAATTTCTCAATGTGTTGTTTACAAAAGAATTGCTGAGACTGAAATGACAAGCCGAACGGGAACCAATTGTGTCCTAGTCTAAAAAATTTAATCTGGATAAATTTCTTAATCAAGGATATTGCTTATACCAAAAGATGTAAGGTGGGAAATAAAAGAGTACTATTTTATCTGCCAAAATATATTCATGGTTTGTAGAATTATTGATGTACATATTTCGATACGGTTAAAATATTGTTTTTCTCGTTGCCAAAGTTGCTGAAATAGCCATACAAATTCAACATTAATGTTTGCTAGACCAAGTGTACAAGAAAGGTGAGATGATTTTTAACGAACACAGTTTAGCTACCACTCTATATTCACTTTTTCTTTTAAACCTTTGTATAATTATTAGATTTAACAGTGGTGATGTTAAAATTTGAAGTATTTGCAGATTTGCAGCATCTAAAACCATACAGTTGTCACTCTATGCTCAATCGGACAAAGTTTAAATAGAAAATATTCATACATGAGTTGTGAAAAACTATGTGTGGAGGAAACATCAAATTGCCAACTTATTACATTACCGCTACAACTTTGCAAGTAGGTATTTGTGCCGAATTCTAACACCACTGTTAAAATCTCACAATTACACATCTGTAGGTTTTAAAAAAAATTTAATCAAGTGGTAAAGACATTTATACTAACGATTTAAAAGGATTAGAAGACAATTAATAGCTGACAAGTGAATCTGATACAATGTCATTAATATAACATAACTTTTGGATGTGAAGGAACAAGACAAGAGAGGAATATGTCAGAAAAATTTAGGATATCGACTATTAAAGTAGATATTATTTTATTCCTTTGTTTTATTGTAAAATAATTATGTGCCGTAATAATAAACTACATTCTCGTTTTCAAACATACCTACCTACATATTATGAATAAAAAAAAATAATTTGTGAAAAGCTACCTTTATACACACTTTTAACAATGCAAGGGTATATACTTATTATTATCATCCTAGAATTGTATAAATTACAACCCATATTATGTAATAAATTTTGGATTCAGTTAAGGTTTAAAAACTAAAATTAAAATATTCTGGAAACCAATATTTACTTCAATACTTGTAAAGTACCTATTTATTTTGCTATTAAAACACAGCTTAATCAACTTGCCCAACAAATTATTTTTAATTATATATAACATATATCAACTACCTATAATAAACCTAATACAATAATTGCTGTTTTTTATAAAAAAAATATTCAAAACTAAATTTTTTGAGGGGAAAATGTCCTGGGCGTAAAAAAAATTGGAGGAAATGTCCAAAATATACTGTTCAAAAATGTGATCCATTTTCACCGTTCTTGCCGAAATGTTGGTAATTCCGAATTCGAAAACGCCACTAGCGTTCAAAACTTTAGACGTTTTATATAATTTTTATTTAATAGTACCAGAGATCCTATAGCGCGCAAAAAAAAACGTACATACATTTTTCCACTACCTAGTTCTTATGCGTCAGCTGCTAGAGGATTGCGCGTGTTCACAAGTCCGAGCGAAAATCTGTACTTTCTGGAGCGAGGTAAAGATTGTGCGTGTAAAAACCGCTAAAGTGCCTATAATTGATAAAAGTACGATTTGTTTTTGAAATTACAAGAATAATTGCTAAAAATGGAAGTGTGTGCCATAGAGACCCACAATAGCAGTGACCAGATTAACGCGTAGGCCGTAGAAAACAATACGCTTTTATTGTACGAACAAATTGAAAACACATTTTCACCTATAGGTATTCTAAACCCAATTATTTAAAGTGAAAACAGAAAAAAAACTATAGTAGGTATGCAGTGGATATTCGGAATGTGGGATAAAATAAAAATTGTCTAAGTTAAAAATCTGTGGACAACATTTTAGACGTAAGAGGACGCGACAACAGTCGATTGTTAAAAACGCATGCAGAAATTTCGTACCTAACACAGCACAAGGGCACTAAATTGACAAGTGTAAGGAATAACCACGTTTTCACGGTCGCGTAAACGACGCGCCGGCCATTCGAAAAAAATGGGGATTAAAATATTAATTTGTTAGTATGAAAATAAATATCAATTACAGGTTTTATATTACCTTTCGAACGTGCGTGCCTTAGATTCTGTCCAAACGATCGCGATGAGCGACGGCCGGTTAAGATAAACGATTTGTAACAAAACCGAAAACTGAAGAGTAGTCGTCGTGTACTTCTGAACGAGCGCAAAATACAAATGTCGGCCGATACTTTGGCGTAACGCGGTGACGGGGCTTTGACAAGCGGCGGCACTTGGTAGATGGGAGCGGCAGAGAGGCAAACCGTCATGGAAAATTCGATATCGCGTGCTTGCGACTTGCGGATTGTGTCGGAACCTCCGAATATTATATCCGTTCGTATCAGCAATACAATTTGTGATAACGAGCCACGATAACGCAAAAGGCACGTATTATCGTATTATATACAATATAATAGTACATAGTACATACCTACCTTAGATCATATACTATGGATGGAGCCATAGCCTATCTCGCCCGTGTAAATAATTTGAAGCACATATTAGCGACGAGTCGCTCAATGAGATGAGCGATATGCGCATGCGTAAGTGTACTCGTCGCTTTTTTATCTAATCTTTTAAAATGCGATTTTTACTTTTTATATTTAAAACTTTCATGTAGGTACGTAATATCATTGTCTATATATTATAAATTAATATATATTAATATAATATAATGAATGGTAATATTATCCGATATAAATATAAATATGGTAGATACCAATAATAATTAAACAATAGGTAGGCAAGTAATTTTATTTATTTTATGTTCTGTAAATTGTAATATAACTATTGATATTTAAATAATATTATTTTAGTTAAAGTTCTTACATTTTTGCCAGAAATTGATACCTAATGTGTGCGTCTTTGCAAAATGATGCATCCTTAATGTCACGTAGTAATCAATAATCATTTTAATTAATTTACTACGATGATTATCGAATACATATTGATTTATAATATGAGATTTCATTGTTTCACAATTAAATATGTTAACATCTTCACTTACTTCGTTAATCCACTTAAGAGGGTTCGAGTCGGTCATTTTCTAAGGAGTACAGGTATTATGTAGGCAATTTATCGTACATGATAACATTTTAAATTAGAATTTAATGCAGTTAGATAGGTCATTGAAATTAATAAAGCTAATAATAAATTAATAAATACACTCCTTGGGCTTATCTGTATCTTTATCCGTCTAGGTTAAATATGAATTGCAAGTGTTAAAATAATGAAAATAAGACCGTATACTAAATCACTTTTA
>JAIPRL010006817.1:0-17786 GCA_025469235.1 Pemphigus obesinymphae
TATTATTGTTATTATTATTATTATTGTTATTATTATTATTATTATTATTATTATTATTATTATTATTGTTATTATTATTATTATTGTTATTATTATTATTGTTATTGTTATTGTTATTATTATTATTGTTATTATTATTGTTATTATTATTATTATTATTAAAAATAATAATAATTAATAAAAAAACGATAAAAATACGAAAATATTTAAGTACATATTATTATGATCAGGTATAATATGTTCGGATATTCATCCGAAGTGCATTCTTCCTGCATATAACCTCTCTATCTGAAGAATTGGACCATCGGAATATTTCTTTGAATTACAAGTTTTTCTATTGTATTGTACATAAAATGTCTATCGATAAAAACATAAAACTTTCAACATTCTCAAAATTTTTGAAATACTTTTAATGAACAGATTTTATTAGACTAATTTAAAAATGTTTAATATTTATTTTATGTGAAGGAAGTACAGTAAAAGTCAATATTAAAGTAATGACTAATTAATTGTTAGTTCAGTTTATCGAAAGGTAAGAACTATTTTTTAGTCTTAATAAATGCATGTGACCAAATATTATAAAAACACTATAATTAGAAAACTATTTGTACTATGACGGTTAAATAATTATTTTCCTCGATACAACAACAGCTTATAAACCAGTGGCTTTTTCAGCGGTTCTAGAACTGGCGGTTTGATTATTTGTTTTGAACCATTGCAGTTTAGATCATTCTTTGTCCACTAACGTAAATTCCTATCCTCTTGGTTTTAACAGTAAAAAACTTTGAAACGCTAAAATTGTTGGTTAGTAGTGTAAAAACAGTCACTTTCAAACAGTTTCGATGCGAGATCAGAATTTTTAAAACAGACTAAAATCTCGATTTATTATAGTATTCGTTGTTGTATTGCAAAATATATACAGGCAAGATTATTTCAACGTTTTTTTCCCATTTTTTAAATTTCATTTTATATGTAAGGAGTTTTAGCAAAACATATGCCAAACGGTTTGGTAAAATAACTAACTTACACTATGCTTGACTTTTCAAATATTCATAAGTGAACATGTGTAAATATAATATTTCATTTACAACAAACGTGACCATTCGCAATATAACTGTATGAACTTAGAGGTTAATTTTTTATTCCATTCATTATTTCCCGACACCTTTAAAATAAAATAGAACATTTTGAAGAACGATGAAACGTTTATATGTTGTCACTTGTACTTTGTTCTTTGTTTATACTTTATAATAGAGTTGGCAGTATGTGAAATTCACTCTCCCGTATTAGGTATATATCCACTTATTTTGGTATAACAGTATGTCGGTTTTTTCGATAAATACCGGTAATAATAATATGGATGGTAGTTATCGTTTTTACCGTAAGTATCGTATATACAGAATTTATCGTTTCACGATAAATATCGAAAGTAGTTAGTTATAGTAGGTAGTTATCGTCGTTTACCTCACCTCCTTAGAATTTAGATCATTGTTATATTATCGTATAAGTATACCACAGACAACGTTATATTAAACTTTAAACACAATGACGGTACCAATGTTTCCATAATTTAGCCATTTGAATAAATAATAATCTCCATTGTGACCGCCCCATCACCCTTGAAAATCATTGTTATAGTCAATATTTTATTGATATTAAAATCTAATTATATTATATTTACTTTTATAGTTTATAAATTACCTGGATAATATATGAAACTTTTCTAATATCCACACGACTAAACCTAAATATACGTTTTAGAACTTTAGATACTATTCATTACAAATACCGTACAATTACGATTTAATAATCCCTATCAAATACGATCTAAATAAAAATAAGTATTTTTGAAAACTATTTGCATTATATAATTTTGTTCTACTATAATTTGGTCCTACATCCAAAACGGTCACGCCAAAATGTCCCATTCCCGCCAAATACCAATAAAGGTACTAATTTATTATTAAAAACCCGTTTTAGTACACAGATAAACTCTGAACGACTATCGTATAGTACAATAATATATTGGTATTGGTTTAACTATTAATATTTATAAAATATAACCATATATATATATATATATATCTATTGGAAAATAAAATTGTAACAAACATTACTCAGAATCGTTTAAAAATATTGTGATGGTTTATCTTTGCTTTCAAATTTAAAATAATGAAATATTATATTGTCCTTTTTATCTTTTTCGAGCGACAATGCACAATGTGGAACAATGATTAACAGTTTTTTTTATAAGTATTGTACAATTTCAATGTATTTTCATTTTGAAATTTCACGATTCTATTGTTGTTGGAATAATAGCTCCTGTTTGGTGATTAACAATTAATTTTTCGGATAGTTAACGAGGTGAAATTTTAATATTTAAAATATCATGATGGGTGGGAGTGAGGTTACGCTTTAAATATATAGTATAGGTTTAGGTATATTTAATAACAACGAATGCTCACAGGAGGGAGATGAGGGTATAACCCCCCCCATGGCTTTTTTTCATAGTTAAATTTAAACAAATTGAGTTTTTTTATATATATTAATTATGCAGGTATACTGCAAGGCATGTTCTTCTCGGGTGACCGGCCCAACTACATGAACTACGGGGGTATCGGTTACGTGATTGGTCACGAGATCACGCACGGTTTTGACGACCAGGGCCGGTTGTACGACAAGACGGGAAACCTACGTGCATGGTGGAACCTGGACACTAGCGGCAAGTACAGGGACCGGGCGAACTGCATGTTCTCGCAGTATAACAACTTCACCGACGAGGCGACTGGCGTGCGCGTCAACGGGATGCTCACCATGGGCGAGAACATCGCCGACAACGGGGGCGTCATGCTGGCGTACAAAGCCTATAGCCGATGGTTCAATGACCAGAAGACCCCTGAGCCCCGTTTACCGGGTCTGTACGAGTACACGCCCCGGCAGATGTTCTGGATCAGCGCAGCAAACATCTGGTGTTCGGTGTACCGTCCCGAGACTCTCCGGCACAGTGTGCTCACCGGCCACCATTCACCTGGTCGGTACCGGGTGATCGGATCATTCCAGAACCAACAGGACTTCGCCGACGACTTCCACTGTCCAGCCGGAACCTACATGAATCCCGTAAATAAGTGTAAGGTGTGGTAACAGAGCAGTGTTCCACAATACCATACTTTTCCGTCTATTTTCATTTTGTGTGTATTATAGTAATATTTGTGTCGATCGTTTATACTCACATTATAATATTTAAAGAATACAATATTATGTAAACAAAAAATAAACAATAATTTGTTTTAATGATTATTGGTATCAATGATAAGGTAACCCGACACGGTTAGCTGTGAACCCACCTTAACGCTTGTTGGGACGAGAGTATCCTTATCGCCCTCTATATAAATATATTATTATTATTATATATATATATATATATATATATATATATATATACTAGTAAATAAATAAATACTAGTATTTATAGTAGTATATTAGTTTTTTAAATATTCAAAACGTTATTGATTAAATTTTTCAATTAAAAATGTTCAACAAGATGTTATAGTGATTTTGTCAAAAAGAAGAAACAAATGATGCGTGCAATAAATGATCAAGGTGAATTTGTGAAGAAAATATTATTAGGAATAATACAACGTTCACAATTTATTTTAAGTTATTACCTACATAGTTGTTATTAGTCTTTATTGTTTGTTTTTGTGATTTGGTTTATTTAATTTTCAATATAAACATTTAAAATGGCAAAAACTAGAAAACATGATACTATGTGAAATGTGGAAACTTGTTGAATTACATTTTTATAAGAAATGATATTGTAATAATTTCTTATAATTACAAGTATTCAGCAAAGTTTTTTTTTCATGTTTCTATGTTATTTATTTTTATTCATTTTAAAATTATATTAATACAATATAATTAGGCATTGTGTTGCAATTTTAATCAATATACCTATCTACATAATAATTATATTTTCACATATTTGTTTATGTGTTAATATTAATACGATGAAAATTATTTAAGTTAAGACAATTCAAGTTTTAATAGATGACATTAAATGTAATGAATAATACACGATCATATAAATTGAATTTGAATTTTAAAAGTAATGACAAATCATTTCTTTCGGTAAATAGCGTTTATAATCGACATAATATACGCAAAACTATTTATAAACAGGTAGGTATGTTTGTTTTAAATTGTATAACCGAATCAATGATGTATTTAATAGTGAAATATATAAACTTGGTAAAAATGTCACATTTCTAAAATCATTATTTTCGGATTTCTGAAGAAATAATCAATTTTTTTCCGGTAGCTTTTCTTTACGAATTTATCGAAAAATTACCTCCTTGATCACATTTTCATCTAGGAAATTGATATACATGTAATGATTGTATGAGTATTTTAGTTAAAAAGATGTACAATAAAATTAATACAGCTCAGTAAGGTATAAATTAATATAAAAATAATAATACTTATATTGATTATATAAAATCAATGGTAATAGGTTTTGTCGTATTATTTTGCAGGTACCTACTTATAATAATATAATATTTATATTTGAAAAAAAAAACGATAAGCAATATACTTATGTCAAATATTACTCGAAAGTCAAAACTACAATTTATATTAATTTATCACGTCCAAAAAAAATTATACTTAAAGAATTCGGGCAAAGTTCTGTTAACTGTTCTAATTTTGATAATACCGATATTAATAAAATTCGAAAAAATATTTATGCGGCGCGTAAAAATTTGTTACCGGGTATATCGAAAAGTATGGAGGAAGTACATTTAGCTATTATTAATTTAGAAATTAAAATATTTTTGAAGAAAATGTTTACTCGTTAAGCTATTTGTTAATACTTTATTGTTATGAAACTTCTACATTTGTCTGTAATTCAGATGGGATTTATGCTGATGGAACATTTACTTATTGTGTCAAATATTTCACTTAAATGTTCACAGTGCGTGAATTCACAAATGAATATTACATATCAACAGTGTTTTGTCTCCTTATAAAAAAAATAGGCAAATACATTATTTTTACAGTCTTTTAACTCGCATTTTAAAGAATATTTTTATATATAAAAAAAAACATGAGATTTGTGTTTGTGTGTGTGTATACACACTTCTTACAGACAATATTGTAGTATTACAATATGTATTGTAATACAGGTGTCGGATTTCTTGATGGGTTATTAAAAATAACTGAAGAGTTTACTAACGCCGACGAAGATACATGATAGATAATGTTCTTAATAATAATAGTAACATAATACTACGTGTACCTGCGAATATATTATTGGCAGTGATAAGACCACGTATTTACGTAAAATAATTTTAAATTATCTAATATAAAAACTATAGTATATTAATTGAAATTGTGTAAAAAAATTAATCAAATACGGAAGTCCATAAACTAGGTATTAACTCCGAAAAAAATAAATAACATTTTATTACTTTCTATATACTGACACATCCTGCATTCATATACTTATAGCTTTATCGCTCACGCCATCATCAAAATTATTATTTATATATAAATATTAATTATTATAAATACATAATTGATATTATAGGTGATAAATTTCAAGTATAATATATTGGTTTAGAATAATAATTATAAAAAAAAAAATGTTAAAACTACATTTAATAGTATTACGTTTGATAACTAAAATAATAATGCTCTCTGTTATTTTGAGTCATATAAAAAAAATATATCCTGAATACACGCTACCATTACAACACTGATTACAAAATATATTATGTAATCCACTATATAAGATATAAATATGCTATGTATTATATTATTACAATTAGTATACCAAGATAACTTTACTTGATGCTTATATATAATTTTTTGTCAATTGTAATATTTTTAATACCTAACATCGATAGTTGCACACCTTATGCTCTGCTATATGACGATGAATCGAGAAGTATGATGGACAAAATACAATTATAATTAAAATATTAAATAGAAACATTGTAAATTGTAATATTATCAAAAAAAAAAATCCCGGTATTTTATGTACCTATACAGTATACATTATAATAATGTACCTATAGTTATTATTCATTCATTTTTATTAAAACTTTTTTAAAGTGTACTTATTATGTTAATCTAAAACACTGAATAAGATTAATTTTATGTTAATATAATAATATAATATAATAGTATATAGGTTATAATGTCAGTCAAATATTTGTATGTGGCTTGGTTTAAAATATCAATTCGGTTTGGTCTGGTCCGGTCCAGTCCGGTTTGGTCTGGTCTTTATTACAAATAACATCGGTCCGGTTCAGTCTCATATTTTTTTTTTCTTGATTGGTCCGAACTGGTCTTTACTACAAATAAATCAGTCCGGTTCGGTCTAACAGAAACTTTGGTCCGGTCCGGTCTGCTCAACATTTTTGAAAACCGTAGTTGGCCCAGTTCAGTTCAACATAATAAAATTACGACATGACCGGTCTAGTCTCGGTTTAGGGAATGAATTACTGGTCTATAAAATGACGGACCGTGCAGAACACTAGTGGTTGGTTAGATGGTAGGTTATTGTTTGGAATGTAGCTGTCATAATTAGAAAAAATTTATTTTTTAAAGGACCGTCTACTCTTTTTGTGTCGATGAAAATCCTAAAACTCGGTGTCTTGGTTCCTCCCCTATCCGTCGCTGTTTATAAACGCTAATTTGATTCAGTCTTTTTTTAACCGAATTATAAAATAAAATTTAACAAATTAGTTCAGAATAACTATAATAACTTAATAACTATTATTGAGTTGTTCTATTATACACAAATAAACTACTTCTGTATAATTTTGTTCAAGATGCTGTCAAATGTAAAATGACTTTTATTAAAATAAAAAAAATAAAATATGTTCACCCAAAATTATTATAAAGTCAAACTTTATAATAATTTTATAATGTTTTTCATTGTTTATATTAATTATGTTCAAATGAGGATATATAAAATATTCTCTTCTATAAATTGTATTTACTATCTAAACTATTAAACTTACTGTGTTATAATTTTAAAACCAATTTTTTTATTATTATATATATTATTGTTGCCACGAAAAAATTCCCATTGTGCTAAAATATGATTTTTTTAGGAAACACTAAAAACATTAAAAATAAAACAACAGAAACAAATTTATATTTTGTAGAAATATTATAACCTTTTATATTGAAAATATAATTACGTAAATATTTAAGTATTAAATGTAAGACCAAGACCAAGATTTTATCATTACGTAGCAAGACGAAATAAAAATAGTGTACAAGACCAAGACCAAGAATAAACTGCAAGACTCTTGCAAGTCTTGCTTTCTTATAAAATAAAAATGAATGATTTAAATATATTATTTATTATATTTTTTTCTTGGTATACATTATTTATAATTCCACACCGAATCCATAGATGTCTTGTAATGCAATCATCAATATCCTAATGTAATATTTTTGGAACAGATTATCGTCTATCAAATATATGGGTAAACTGCAGAATTTCTACTATTTCTTGAAAGTTTTGTGTTATCAAAAAAAGTCAATTACACAGGTATCTACACCATATTTTTTCTGATCAATATCGTTGACTGTAGCGTACAGTGATTACCGTATTGTGGTCTAATAATAAATAATAATAATTTAAAAAGTTTAATTTGTTTTGATGTTGGAAACTGATTCAAAGGAGAATAAAAACATATTTCTTATTTTATTATGATTATATTTATATTATATCAATCCAAAATAAAGTTCTATCTGTTTTTAGTATGATTAAACGTAATTACTCCGAATTCAACAATCAATTCAACTTCAAATGTCTGTAACCTCTCTCATCCAGGGCCATCTTGAAGGGGTCTCACTCCCACAACTTCAGAAAGCAGTCAGCAAAATTAAGTTCAACTACCAAATAGTAGAAAAAGTCGATAGCCTTTTTTTTTTATTATTCATGTTTTGAATGAGGTATTTTTGAATTTTGTAGAGAATTATACAAAATTGAAGTATTTTTCAGAATTTTAAGTACCTCCCCCCCAAAACAATAAATAAATCTTTCTTCCGGACAGCCCTGCTCTTTACTTGTACTTGAATATACACCATTAATTTGTAATAATATTAATATTGGACAAATAAACACACTTGAAAAAATTCAAAATAAAATCCTTCGCTTTATATATTATAAATCTAACATATTTAGAACCCCCACACTGGTTACCGAAACCAGTGATGTAGTGGAGGGAATACGGCGTATACCCACTTTTCGATTTTTTCATTAGTGCGTATAGCTAAACTTTTTTATTTTATACGCGGGTATACGATGGTATACTCACTATTTCGGCCAATTTTTATTTACGGTCTATTGATAAATTCACAGTACCTAATCATTTAAACATATTTAGTTTTATTTATTATTTTTTCTTTATTACCTAATAACTGATGTGATATGCTTATGTAAAATAAGAATTTATAACTGGATAGTTGCAGTAGCAGTATTATGTTTGAAACGACTCAAAATCAGTGGATCTTATTTAAATATAAAACATTTAATTAAAAGGTCGCGTTGCCACCAACTGCGTATAATTTATAATCATAAATTATAATTAATGATATTATTTGTAAGTTTTCGTCGCACCGCCGCATTTCTACGCACGACAAACATCGCGATATAATTAAGATTATGTAACACAATCGGCCAGGTTATCCACTCCTACTCTATATTTTGGTGTATGACAATTTTTCCGGGTTCGGCGGCCTACCATTAGCGTGGTCGGAAAAACTTCTCTCTCTCGTCCGGACTACCGAACGCTACGGTACATTTATAAAAAAAAAAAAAAGTAAATTAAAATACAATTTTTATTATTTTTTTTTTTTACATTTTTTCCAACGCTCGCGGGATGATCATGATGGAGTAGACCTTCTCCGGGATTCCTCCCGCGGCGCTTGACGTCTGTGGACAAGTCGGTGGAAATGTGTTTTTTTTTTATTACCTGGCCGGTATCATTCCTATATATTTGTTTCTTTTTCTCTCCTATTATTTGTTTTTATATTAAATATATCTGCGTATGTATATTAATCGTATCTTCAATGAGAGATATCTTAGTAATTGACCGTAGCCGGCGCCTACGAGCGCTGGGCGGCCCCTCTAGAGGTTAAATTTGTAAAATAAAACCTAATTCTTTATATGAAATATACTTATGTGTCATGTCACGAAACAGTTGTGTGTTTCGTCGGCCCTATTTCTGTTTTTTTTGTTTTCTATTGAAGTTTTACGCCCGTCAGCTTTCTTCACACATAACTTTAATAAATAATAATAAAAAAAAAAAAACTACAACCAATAATCAGACGTTTTTTTTATTTACCCCTCCAAAATCTCTCCTATAATATAAATCTTAAATATTTAAGTTAAAAGAAAAAAGAAAAATAAAAAAGTAAATCCACGGTGCTCCGTCCGACTGGACTCGGCCCGTGGTTGGCGATCCGGCTGAAAGTGTACGGTCGACCACATAACTCTCGTCATGTCCAGCATACGAGACGTTACAACTGTGTGTAGAGACGTTAACGACGTTTGCGTAGATCTACGCTCATGAATGGACTCCTGTACCGATTGTATGACGTTCGACAACGAGAACTCGAACGCAATAAAAAAAATGACCGGAAAACTTCTCGGGAACGACACAAACCCACTTGTTTCTCTGACGATGGTCAAAAAGCGAAAGCGGAAAAAACTACCGCGCACCACGGCCGATCGCGACTAGGACGCACCGCGTCTCGCGACAACCGTGCACTCTGGAGCCGGAGCGCCAGTATCGATCGGTCACCTGTCCGAGCGACAACTGGTCACACCCGTGATAACGGTTGATAACGCCATATAATGTGGGCCAACTTGACCGTTATTTACAATATTTCTCCGGCTGCGTTGCCAAGTCGGGCGCAATACCTTTTGCGACAGGACTGGCAGCAGGGGGTCAACACAAACACCTCGGCTGGCGCCAACAATAGATTTTCTCAGCCTATGCACCCAGTGTAAGTTAATGACAATAACTGTCAAAGTAAAATGAATATTTAAATGTTCTTATTCCACTATCATCATTATGTGGAATATAAGTATAAATAAATATCAGATTAAAAAACTTTTTAAATCGGAAATGTAATCTTGAATTTTTTTAAATTATTGTGTAAAACGAGAAACCTTAATACGTATAAGATATTCTGTTTTATGATGTGAGAAACAATAACATCAAATGTGTATTTTTTAATCATTTTTATCCCAGTGAATAATGAAAATATAATGTGAAACGTAAATCATTGTTTTTAGAATTGTATGTTATTAGTTTATGTTTAGTTAGTTATAAAAACGTGTGTGTTTTATATATTCCTTTAAGTCATGCTGAACATTATCTAAAAAAAATCAGCAAAGTCCTTGAACAGCTAATCGTTGTTCGTTTAGCACATATCCAGTAAAAGCTGTTATTACATATTTGTTTTAAATTATACTATTATTAAAATTTTACATTGGAAATCATTAGATTTGTAATAGTTTACTCATATTCAATAATACTATCATTTGAGAAAGGTAATTTAATCAATTTGTTATTGTTACGGCAAATATCGGAAATTCGTAGAGATATATGCAGTAGGTACATATTTTAACATGTGTTTAGACATTATTTTGCCTAATACTAAATAGAAAATTCGCAACTCTAATTTAAGGTTTAGTAGTTATAACTTATATGACTAATTGAATCCGGGCAATGCATTGTGGGTATCGCATGCACCCCATAATTCTGTGAGTAGTACTTTCTCGAAAAACCGAGTAATTATTGGAATTGAAATGTAAAAATAAAAAAGTTCATAGACAGTTGCATAAAAAGTAAATTCGAAATTCGAATAATTATTTAGGTCAGTAAATTTTCAAATGTGTGTATTGTTTGTTATAAAATAAAGGAAAGATAATATTTGATATTGAATTAAATTATAACATCTAAGAAAGGATATATTGTGTATTGTACTAATAGTAAGTTACATTATCTTTTGTATGTATATCAATGTATATAACTCATTAATAAATCACTGAAATGCTTTTTTTTTTTAATTTTAAATTTGATCAGTTTGCTCTTATTTTTTCATTTAACTTTTGCTCATTTACTTAATCGTAATTTTGAAATATTTTACTAAATCAAATTTCATATTTATAATTTAATTTACTAAAATAATATCTGTATAATATACTATTATAATAACAAATAAATAAATATTTAATAATATTTAATATCTAATATAAACATTTTTTTCTCAGTTGTATGCAATTTTTAAATAGTTTTACTTTTATTGTCAACATGTGATTTTGAAAATTTATATGTTATAAATAAAGCATGGGTTAACTTACATTTTTTCATCAGTAGTATTAAGTGGTTTAATAATATTTGTCATTATGTTAATGGTTGATCAAATTATGGGATATTCAATGGATTTTGATTTTGATATTGATAATCGACAAAATAGTCAAGAAAACATTGTAGAAAGTTGTAAACAAGAACCTATGGAATCACAAACATTTGAAAGCAGTCCTTATTCTGATATTGTACTTGACGATACTGTGGAGAAACAACTTAATGATTTGTAAATTGTATAAACAAAACTAATTATTAAGGGGTTCTTTTTTGTATGATTTTTTGTTACACTTTTATAGGAAAATAAAAAGGCATAACATATTTTAAAACTGTAATTGAAAATTTGTATAGAATTTAAAATTATAATTAAATATGAGATTTTTGATAAGTCTGTATTTAAAAAATATATATATTATATTACTTATATTAATAATACTGAATTTATTTACTTTATTTCTGTAGTTTTTAATTAATTTATACATTAATAGTAGTTTAATTAGGATAACGGTGAATTTATCGCCGAATTACAGAATACTACAGAAATAACACATAACCCTAAAATTGAAATGTTATTATACTATATTTTATAAAAATAAATAAAAATCTTTTTTGGTATTTATGTTATATTTGTTCATTGTAAAAATGTATTTAGATTATATAATAATATATTCTAATAAATTTCTAAATAAAAAAAAAACAATTTTATTCTATTTTCATAAATACATAACATATTAATGTTTACTAAAGTTGACGCAAAGCCATTATGCCAACCTTCAACAGAACTGTTGATCCGGTAAATATCTTTAAAAATATACTAAAATAATTCCATAACGATATAGGAAATTATTTATTATTAATTATTCAGCTACAGAATTTAGTTTATAATTATGTACGCTAATTTAGATCTACACATAAAGTTCCTCTACCATTCCTAAATGTTAATTGTATCTGAACCGTTAAATTATAAATTATAATCATATCTGTTTTTGTTTTTCATTATTTTTATTCTTAATTATTTAAATTGAGAAGATTAGAAACTACTGGTAATCAGGGATGGAGAAAGGATAGCAATAGATTGAAAGGCATGGCGAAGCATAGAGAATTCGGCGATGGCTCTAAACGGTCTTGAATAAGCCTATAATAATAATATATAAAAGAGATAAAATAAACAACAAGTGTGTGAGTTTAAAAGATTGTCACTATGCGATCACATAATATGATACCACTATATCTGCTTGTCAAAGTATTTAGACACGCACACAAAGAGATATCTCAATATTTATCTTAACCGTTAGTCGACTAAAAAAGTGCTTGAGTACCAATTAGGCGAATAAATAGAACACGAAAAAAACCATGAGGTATTTAAGAGTTAAGTTTGCCCGAACGCGTTTATTTCTGGCACGCGATATTCACGGGTATCGAATACACAAATATTTGCGCGTGGACACAAAAATAAACGTAGTAATGAAATAAAAGAAAAAAAATATCAGTTGTATGAACAGTGTGTAGACAAGGAAAAAAAAAAGAAGAAAATGTGTCGCGAGATGTGGCTCGTACGCGAGTTGAGCAAAAAGCGAACGGGGCTGGTCCGGTTTGCGACCCGTGTAAATCCACCTGACGGCGAATTACGTAGGTTGCGTCTCGGTTTGACGCGCCGCGATCTGTCGGTTGTATGGTGCTTTATTATTTCCACGATGTTTTTCGTGACTAAAACCGTCGGTGGCTAGAAGTGTGTACGCCATCTTAGTGCTCGTGCGTGGGTATAGGACATAAGGTCGATGACCTCCATGGTTGTCGCGGGTTTCCTACCGTTCATGGTGTCTTTGAGGCCACGAGTTTAACGGTTTCGCGCACGGGCAGACGCAACACAACTTCACGTTGAGCCTCACGTCGATCTTTATACCTTTCCAAAAGAAAGTTGGCGAATCGCCCGTTACGTTTCCCTGGCGTGAGTGTACAGTCAGAGGATAGTAGTGACACCACCAAATTACGTGTGGTTTGGGAATCACCACGGAGGTATATTGAACGACCCTTTTCTATAAGAGACCATCCGAAATGAGATACGTAGTGGTGCATTTCAAGGCGTTTCCCTGATCGGCCACTGGGAAGTCCGATATCGTCTTACGTCAGCGGAGAATGATATATCTTTTTCGTTATCGTCCGTTACTTTACTCCGTTACTTCCGTTACTTTGGGGAGTTGTTAAGGGCACTTCTGATATCTTCAAAAGCTCTTTGTTCGGCCACCGTTCAAACCCATTTCTCTCCCTATTTTAAACGGTCAGTTAGTTAATGGTGCAAACATGTCTGCGTAATTGTCGACGAACTGACTGTACTAATTGCACACTTCTAAAAACTTACACATATGCATAACCTTGTGTGGTACCGGAAAGTTTTTATACATTCCTAATTCTCGGATTGCTTTTGGATATACTCCGGGTCTACAAAGTGCTCTAAATAAGAAATTTCGGTTAATCCGATTTTGCACATTATTATGTTATACGTCAGCCCGTGCCTCATCACGCGTTCGAAGACCTTGTCCAAATGGTATCGGTGTTCGTCCGAGCACTTCAAAAATATTACTATATCGTCTAGGTACAACTGTGTGAACTCATCAAGATATCCTCTCAGTACCTCGTTCATTAGCCTTACAATTGTCATGGGGGTGTTCTTAAGTCTGAAGGCCAGGAATCTGAATTGAAAGAGTCCTCGACTGGCTTTGATTGCTGAATATTTTCGGACGTTTTTGTTCAACAGTAGCTGCCAGTATCCCGATTTCAAATCAAAACGCTGATAATTTTCGTGCCCATCATTTACTGAATCAATTTGTTTAGATCCGGCATCGGGTATGTATCATATTCGGTTACGTCAGTGATCAGTCTGTAGTCGGTGCAGCATCCTTATTTTGGGCCAATAAAGAAGGCGCGGCCGAAGAGGAAGTGTTCAGTTCAATCATGCCCTGTTCCACCATACCTCTAACCATGGAATCGATTATCGATTGTTATTCCTTAGGATAAGGTTTTGGTTTAAGCGAAATTGGATTTGGGTTTTTAAGAAGGATGTCATGATCCGGAGAATGCTGTGTTCAATCGCAGTAGGGATTGTCTACTGGTCATCGTCCGATTATTGTATATTTTGTATTTGCATTATTATTATGATTTGTAACGTTAATATTATAATTTTACATTTGCATTTTTATTCATAATAAGAAAATACACAACAGGTATTATGTATATATTATAGTATCTCGTATTTTCGAATTTATTTCCCTATAATATTCGTTTATATGTTTATACTCAATATATATGTCAGTGGTAGTTTTACGGTGGGGGGGGGGGGGAATGAAAGAAATTTAAATAAATTAAAATTGATCATTTTGTTGACACAATCTAAATGACTATAAAAAAATCGTGACAACGGATTTTCGAGACTTTTTAAGATTAATTGGAGTTACGTATAATTAACTTTGGATAAAATTTTTGAGTCTTAAAACCAAAATTATCCCTGATAGGACTAAGACACAACAAAATGTAAAATGTCTATAAATAGCCGAAAATTACTAAAAAAAATTCAATGTAAATATATTACTATATTACTAATTTAAATATTCAAAGTAAATTTAAAGATATTAAAGTCATTGTTTTCGAAATTACGAAGAAATTAAAAATATGTATTTGACGAAATCGTATTTGTGCCGTTTTGTTTATCATTTATGGTAGTTTTTCATTACGCAGGAGATATCTTCGAAAAATAATAAATTATGAAAAATCCTATTAAAATGATACACGTATGTAATATTGTACAAATAACAGATGTACGGAAAATACAATTAATATAATTAATTAAATACGATTAATATTATATTAGAACAATATGGATTGTATTTTCGGTTTAAATAACGTGTATAGATTATTGGATTCTAAAGAATACCAGGAATGTATTAGTATTACAATGATGTGTTTTTAGTATTTTTTTATTAGAAAATTCAAATAGATGTGAGGTGACCATTATCACAAGACCTGAAAAAATAATACAAGGATAATCACGTTTAATTATATCAGCATTCAAAAAAATCATAAAAATAATAGGTACAACTTTTGTTTTATAGCTATTTCAATTTTTGAGCAACACTTATTATTTTGGTATAACATGACGATCAAACAAACACGCAAAACATAATAATATATTGGTTTTAATATCATAATTTTTGTAGTTAATTTGTTTTTAATGATTTCAGTTTTGACCAAATATTTATTATATTATTAGCTATATACGAGTATATTAAAATGATAAAATTTGTCAAATGGGGTTTTCCAACTTCAGACTATAGAATTTATTGATTATATATTTTTTGAAGTTTTAACACCCAAACATTTAACATAGGGTTAAAAAATAGTTTTTATACCTACAGTTAGTAAATAATTAATAACTAATCGTGGGCTGAAGATCAAAAATACCAACTCGATCTTTGTGAAATGTATTGTTTTAAACGATTAAAACGTTACTAAATTTAACGACTTAGAAAATACGAGTAGGTACCAAAATTGAAATTTATATAAACAAATCAAATTATTTAAATTTATTTATTTTGTTAATTTTTATGTTTAACAATGGTACAAACATATTCCTATATACGTCGATTACGATGATAGATATAACTGTTTCAGTTTGTAAATGCTCTCCTGAAAAATTATATATTATGAGATGGAATAATTTTGATTTAGGGAAAACGTAATAATAAAATAATATAGACTTTGAAATTAAATTGTTGAAATATAAGTTTGTTAACACACTGTATTGTCTATATTGTGATACTATATAACCGACAATTTTACTCGCGTTATATATACCGAAGTTTCGCTCAGATTCGTTTAATATCGAAGGAATTGATTTATTCTTGCTTCAATATTCAATATACCCATTACTTACTATAGTTTATTAAACATTATGGAAATTACGAATAATTTCAATACATATGTAATTATCCATTTATATATTTACAATTGCCATTTAAATACTTAAAATTTTAGTGAGGTAATCATAACACACTCCTTTTTTTATGTATTTCTAGGACTGGAGAAATTTGCTCTGTATTTAAAAAATATACATATTATATTGCTTATATTAATAATACTGAATTTATTTACTTTATTTCTTTATTTTTTAATTAATTTATACATTTATAGTAGTTTAATTAGGATAACGGTGAATTGATCACCGAATTACAGAATACTACAGAAATAACACATAACCCTAAGATTGAAATGCTATTATACTATATTTTATAAAAATAAATAAGAATCTTTTTTGGTATTTATGTTATATTTGTTCATTGTAAAAATGTATTTAGATTATATAATAATATATTCTAATTAATTTCTAAATAAAAAAAAAACAGTTTTATTCTATTTTCATAAATACATAATTTAATAATGTTATAAATAAATTAAAATTAAAATCAATAATTATAAATTTATAAAATATATATTGCATGTATATTTTATATTATATTTGAAGTTGAAAATTATTGACTACCCTTATAAAAAGTCAATTTTACTTCTATTATTATAGTCGTCACATATTTTTGTCATTTTGTATCTTCAAAAAATAATAAATTATGAAAAACCCTATTAAAATGATACACGTATGCAATATTGTACAAATAACAGATGTACGGAAAATACAAAATACGCACTCAATATATTAAACGATTTTTTAGAATTTCAGCATTGATGGTATTTTTTAGATGGTTTGAATTTGAAATCTATTAAAAATCTATACAAAATAATACTTTTTTATTGTTTCTGGAGTAATAATGGACTCAAGGTACTTATTTAAAGGATAATGAAAATCCTTGTTTACGATTAATATTATATAAGAACAATATGGATTATTTTTTCGGTTTAAATAACGTGTATAGATTTTTGGATTCTGAAGAATGCCAGGAATGTAGTAATTTTTCAATGATGTGACTTTTGTATTTTAAATCCGAAAATTCAATTAGATGTTCTTGGATCATTATATACATATCCGCATATTCCCGTTTTAAATTGAATCTAGTTGGTATTTAAAAAATGTCAATTTTGATTTTTGCAATACATTTTAAATGCCTAAAGAAAAACATACAATTTAGTTAGAAAACTATTATCACAAGACCTGAAAACATAATACAAGTTTAAACATGTTTTATTATATCGGCATTTAAAATATCATAGAAATAATTGGTAAAATTTTTGTTTTATAGCTATTTCAATTTTTGAGCAATACTTATTATTTTGGTATAACATGACGATCAAACAAACACGCAAAACATAATAATATATTGGTTTTAATATCATAATTTTTGTAGTTAATTTGTTTTTAATGATTTCAGTTTTGACCAAATATTTATT
>JAIPRL010006818.1:0-25765 GCA_025469235.1 Pemphigus obesinymphae
AGCAAACATATTGTAAATGAAGCGTACAATAAATGTATTCATTGTAACTGGATACGCCACTTAGCGGGCACCCAATCACAGCATCTTATTCACGATTCTATTATTCTAAGCCCGAGTGCACAATCTGGTTTCATTTAATCTGTGTTGATACTTGAATGATAAGTATTAACCTAGTAAACCGCTCAAATTTCAAAATATGTTTAACCATTATGTTAGACAAAAATACTTACTATCTGACAAGTGATATTATTTATATTTTATTATGTAATTTATAATTTAATTATGTTTATTGTCCATGATTTTAATTTATTTTATCAATATTTTATAAGTGTATTCTCATTTATCAATAATACATATTTGTGACCGTGACCACAACCACATACAACCAATGTGGTAACGAGTAGGCTCTTCAGTCACAGAATTGAACAATACGGTGGCCCATCCATTCCTTTATTATCTATGTATATTATAAACACGGCTGGTGTGATATCTCGCGAGCATGTTATACCGCCCGATACCTACGCTTGTTGGTGTGTTTCAGGGCCATACTATAATATTTATAATATACCCTGCACTTTAATATTAACGTGAACATTAACATGAATATATGTACGCCACATATTATAATATATGGCGTATACATTATACTATATATTATATATTTGTGTATCAAAATCAAAATATATGTAAATATAAAGGTAATACATGCATTGCATAGAGACCGGAATTTTATGCACTAAAAATGTACCAGGTGCCTACTATATAAACATGGCACAAACGTGCTAGGTAAACATTAAACGATATACAATTATATAATATCATACCTACTTTGATATTGTTTTATTCGTGTAACGAATTAATTTTCGAAGATATTCATAAAATAGTACTTACCTATATGTTTCTTATATATCAAGTTGACTGTCGAATCGTGATAAAAATAACTGAAAAATAACTAACGTAATTCTAGTTTTTTTTTTTTTTTATATATACGACTATATATAGAGAGGTAAGGACGTAAGAGTGACCTTCAGTAAAAAAAAAATAAATATTTTATTGGTAAGTTGTAAAGAGAAATATAATTTACACAAAATTTTTGACGAAACGTATTCTCCAAAATATTTTATAATAAAAAAACGATGTAAAAGTTAACGTCAACGTATGTTTTAGTAGGTTTAATAGTTAATCAGGTGTTCGAGATCGTATACACGAATCAAAGAATAATCTGGAAATTTATGAAAAATACTCGAAATATGCGAATTGTCGAACCGATGACGGACTGTTATTAGTTGACCGAAGACTCATATAGTTAAGTACTGGTCAAAAGTTAAGAATTCAAGGTACAAAGCTACAATTTCCGAAAACATTGTGGTCGTTCGCCCACACTGCTGCGTACACATTCCTATTTTAAACTTCCCGATATAGCAGACAAACTACTCTGCAATAGAGTATATATTAGCTACCTAATGTGTAAACATGGAAAAGCATAAAATTCCGGTCCCTGAGTCCAATAATAATAGGCCTGGTACGAAATCCCGACAGGTCAAAATTCCAGTGTTCGGAACGTCCAGTTCAAAATTGAATTCGTTATCACGTTCAATGCGTAAAAAACAAACACGGTCATGTTCATATTCTTTAAAAAATGAACATGTTCATATGATTGTAACAAAGATTTTCTCAAAAGAGTGGTCCAAACATGTTTTTATTAAGCCACATTTAAGAGTTCGTCTCAGTGTCTCGTTCCCGATTTGTAATAGGTTCTATAAAATCAATCGTCTACATCTATCTACAGCTGTCATCTACATGCAATTGTAGAGGGTTCGAAATATCACTGTATACCGTATAAAGATGTTTCTCGATAAAATATATATAATATAAATAATAATATATATATATATATATGTATGTATTATAAATCTCCTACTTTTCTATGACTTCCAATATCAGTTATCACTATGACTATAGCCATTATAGGAACACTACTCCAGCGGGATGCATTTTGGTTCAGGATCCAGTAAGTGGTACACTCGGTAACTTACTCTGGAAAATTCCTTTCTAAGGATATTTCTGAAACTTTCCTCCTACAACCGTACTAATTATGTTCAAAATCAGTGGATTTTCTGGAACCCGTGGTTTTTCTCAACAAAAAATAAACACAAATGAAAGGATTTTCCACTTCTATCCTCTAACAGGGTTGAAAATGAATACACTTTCTTAGGATACCTAGACTTGCATTGTACCCATGTAACGGCGGGCATCACTGGCGACGCAAGGCCTGATTGTCGGGATTTTGACCTGTAGCCGTTAAATGACATCGGTATTTTGACTTGTCGGGATTTTGAACGGATCCCGTACCATATAGCTGCAACGATCGTATGTAGTGCTATACATGTAGCCTGCAAAAACTGCAGTGTGCGCCGTCTGTGGGTTTCTAGTCGTTTGCTGAGTCGTTGGTGGACGAAAGATGTCAGCGGATGACCAAGAGCAGCACGTGCAACAAAGGCAAAGCGCTGCACATATCTCAGTGGATAAAGGGCGAACTCGGGGGCACACGTGGCCAGCTCGACGGCGACGGGAACTGTGAGGACGACGAGGACGAATTGGAACTCTGGTCCGCAGAACAGATGAGCGCTAAACAGGCGGAGGTCCAACGACGGTTGTTGTCCGTAGCCCAGGACGTGAACGGCAGCGAAGTGATCGTGGAGTGTACGGCAGAAACCGTGTCGGTAGTCAGTAGTCCCGACGATAGTCAAGTACGTATATACTTTTATAGGGGGGTTTCAGTCTTTACACGGTTTTTTTTAAAATGCAATAACTCAGCCAAAACCATTAAAATTTAAATATTTATTTTTTACACTCGTATGCTATTCCGATTTAAAAATAATAAAAGCAATATCCATCAAGTGTCTACCTCCACTTTCCTTACAAGCAGTAACGCGATCATTGAAATTCACGACATTTTTGCTGACCTCTCTGTCCAGTTCACGGATTACTTGTCGAATTTTCCTCTGAAGTTCTTCAATGATTCGTGGGTGGTTATCCTAAACTTTTGACTTCACGTATCTCCACAAGAAGAAGTCACACAGGGTTAGATCGGTGTTTGGAACGTTCACTAAAAAATCGAACGCGTTCATTTGCACGTTCATTTATTTTTATTTTTTTTAACTGATTGTTACGCAACTTTAGTACTTACTTAGGTATAGTGTATAGAACACCCATTTTTTTTAACGTGTTAATTTCAAAAGTGCTTAAAAATTTGGGGTCAAATTTTGTTTTGAAGTTAAATAGCAATTTTAAGTTGTTTTAATTATGTAAAACAACATATTTTAAATTGTGTTTTCGTATGAAAAGTGTCGTTTTCATAGTTTCATAGTTTGTATATGTGATTATGTACCATCAATATTTTTACTGACAATTTTGTAGTATTTTTATCAATATTTTTTATTTTATCAGAATATATTTTCGAATTAAACTGTCCGAATGACCAGGCCTAATAGGTACTAATAAAATAAGTACACTTAAATCATATTTCAATTAATTTGTTACTTACGAAGTGGTTTTTCACAACAAATCGGGAATTATTTAATATTTTCGATTTAATTTGCGACATACGCAAGCATGGTTATGTTTCCCTAAAATATCTACGATAATGCATCGTATATCTATACGTTAATTGTTAATAGAACAATAATTCCATTGTACTTTGTACTCTGTATAGTCTGTACACATGTTTAAAATTAAATTACCCCCATAGCATAGAATACAAGTACGTGCCATACTACCCATACTACCCATACTACCATACCTAATCTTATTTATAACTTATTGCATGTCTATATTTGAATGACTGTAAAATTACAATTGAAAAACGCTCAGTTTAATTTTAATTTAATAATTCATTATTATTACCATAGATTAAATTTATTTATTATTGATAATCGTGTCTCCAATGTATGATAAAAATTTAAAATAATATTCATTTTGTACAATATTAAATATAAAATGAACGTTAAATGAACGAAGTAAAATCGTTCACGTTCGTTAAGAAATGGATCACATGATAAAGGAGGCGACTCTTGGTCACCGCGGAGCAAGATCAGTTGATCGGGGAATTTCTCAGGCAACAAGGTGGCATGGTTATCGGGACATGATCACTATATTTTTATAGCCAGCTTTGGAAGAACTAGAGTTCGAAGGAATTGATTTCGAGCAAATGTGGTTTCAGCTACTTGTCACGTCTCTTAAGAAAGAATCACCTTGTTGCGTGAGAAATTCCTCTATAAACTGATCTCGCTCAGCGGTGACTATGGGAGGCCTCCAAGATAATGTGATCATACTTCATGTGACATCTTCTTATGGAAATATATGAAGTCACAAGTTTACGAGAACAGCCCAAGAACTATTGAAGAACATCAGAGTTTTTTGACGAGTAGTCGACGAACTCGATAGATAGGTCTGCAAAAAAGTCATCGTAAATTTCATTGATTGCATTATTGCTTGCAAGGAAATTGGAGGTGAACATTTGATGGATATTGAGTTTTAATATTAAATCAGATTAGCATACAATTATAATCTTCTTCTTTTTCTTCTTTTTTTCCTTCACTTTTTTCTCCCAACTATTTGAGGTTGGCCAAAATAAAATAGCATACAATTGTGATGGAAAAAAAAATGAAATTTCAATAGTTTTTGGCTGAGTTGTTGCATTTTTAAAAACTGCGTAATGACTGAAACACCCAATATATAGATACTGCCGTCGAAATTAACGATAACATTTCGCCGCTAAAATCTCTGTTGATTGTCATACTAAAATGTACGCTAGCTTAACTGACAGCTGGACATTGTAATGACGGACCTAAGTGTATTTAGCACTATTATATTACAAAGTCCAGGTAAAGTATTTCTGCTATAACATATCATGGACACATTTAGCCATTAATCCTACTCACCTCATCGCCATAAGCAAGACTTAACATTCTTTATGGTCTTGATTATCTCGTAACTTCGCCCTCTTGTCGTAAACTACCAAGATACGAATAACGGGTGACGTGCTTCTTATTTTATGTCGTTATTGTTGCTTAGAGAACGGTCGTTTCCAAAAACGTATGCAACAAATGTCAGAATACATGTGACGTCAACGGTAATCAGCATTCGGACGCATTCCTAGACATGGATCCGGACAACAAATGGCAACCGTCCACAGTGTCCATGTCCGGCGGTCTCAGCCCTAGCGAGCCGTTCGGTGGCACTAACAACGACAACAACAATAACAATAATGTCGACGAATTTGACGATGAGGACATCGACTATGATTACGATGATGACGACGGACCCGAACCGGAACGGCCGTACATTGCGCTCACTTCGTCACCGCCGCAACAATGTCACCACCATCAATATCAACAACAACAAGTACATCAACCCCGGTTTCCGTCCACGTCCAGCCTAGACAGAACCGGCATGAATCGTGACCATTCGAACGACAGCCTGGACAGAGTGGAGTTTTGTTCGACCACAGATTACCGGTGATTATAATTTAAGTAAAAGAGGACTTCTAGTGCAAAAACATGTCTATGTAAAATTACGATAATTCGTTTCACAGTGGCTTAAGAATAAAAATATGTATTATATAATCGAAAATTAACAATATTTTGGAAGGAATATCATATATTTTTTATAAAATAATGCTAAATATTTAGTTTATTGAAAAAACGATATGAAATTCCCTACAAAATGTTGTTAACTTTTGATTTTATAATAGATGCTTTTGGAAATGAGTAATGGTAATTTTGCGTATTTTTTTTTTAACAAATATCGCGATTATACAATAATAAAAAATGGTATTGGCACAAGACTATTTTCAAATGAATTCAAAAATGTATTTAAATATATTCAAAGTGCTAGATTTTCATTTTTCTTAAAATTTCATAAAAATCGCTATTGCAAAATTCCTTGGAACTTGGGTGTATGACGACGTCCTCCTAAATACACAAGAAAAATGGGCAAATTAAAAATAATAATCGAAATACAAAGAGACGGAATAAATATCTTTTTAAAATATTCGAACAGACATATGAATTTTTTTAAAACGTTTTACAGATGTTGAAAAGTTCACGACATCTCTGATTCTCCTGTTCCTCTCTTCTCCACTACGCCAAGATATTGGCTCTTTTTAAAATCAAATGTCAAATTTTTGGGCCTGAAACGCAGAATATACCGCAGAGCTCCTCCATTACAGTAAAATAGTTATTGTTCGCGTTCTTAGCGTTTCATATGGAAAATTTGGAAAAGATATGCATAATTATTTTTTTTAAAAAAAAGAGAAAGAATACCTACATCGATCCCTCCCCCAACTAAAACACCACTGGTTACACCTATTTAATAACGTTTTTCTCTTATATTTTACTGTGCATAGATGGCCCGAAGACTATTGTCCAGTTACGGCTAGCTGTTGTCTTCCGACAGACGAAGATTACAACTACGACGCGTCGAGTGAAGAATTCTGGGGAACGCCCAACAGTAGCACGACGTCTCCGTTGTCCGTGGAGGTGAGTACTTAATGTACAGGTGTGTATATAAATTGCCGGAGTAGTGATTTTTAAGGGGTTCTGTGTAGATAAACGAAAAATGAATAGTCGATACCATAATATTGAAATAGTTCGATTTTAATAATCAATAATTTATTTTTATTTTATTTTGTGTAACGCATACTGCAGGAAGGTCCATTTTTTAATATTTTTTTTTTTCATCACTATTCGTATAATATACGTACTTAAAATGTCGACCCGATTCTTTTATGCGTAAAATGTAATGCATCTGCGTGTATATAAAATAATAGTATTGGTGTATACTTGCCCAAGGTAAACTACATCGAAGAACGACAAAACGAAACGCTGTTCGCACCCGTAGTGACGTGTTCTACGCCCAAGAAAAGACCACTCCGACTGGAACCGTTGATCGAAGAAATAGAATCATCGGACAATACTCCTTCGTACGAATATAAAGAGGTGAATACGATGAATGCTTACGTATATTTTGATATATATGTTTTTTTTTTCTAGAAATTTAAAGATTTACACCGTTTTTTATAGTATATCGTTACCTATTTGTTTTTGTTTTTCTCAACTTAGATGGTTTACGGCGAAG
Source organism: Pemphigus obesinymphae (assembly GCA_025469235.1). Taxonomy (NCBI): domain Eukaryota; kingdom Metazoa; phylum Arthropoda; class Insecta; order Hemiptera; family Aphididae; genus Pemphigus; species Pemphigus obesinymphae. Next base: position 7,141 of record JAIPRL010006818.1, read on the forward strand.
GTCAGACTCTATTGAACTCCAAGACCGGGTCCACGGCCACGTCTAGGGACAAACATACCATGGACAAGTCGACGACTAAAAACCTGTAAGCGAACCGCTAATATATTGTGTAAACGTTTTGAAACGCATGAAAAATAATAAATGTTTGTCCACTTGGTGTGTTGAAAAGAAGTAGTAATTATGGTTTTGCGAATGCGACAGATTTAACACGTTATGGTGGCGGACGTCCAGGAGCCGTTCGAAAAGAGCTTGTGGCGGTGAATCCAAATTCGGCTCAAGTTTCATCCGAAGACGACGAGTGAGTATTTCGTAACGACGTGGCAAAAGCAGCAGCTGATGTCCCTGCAGGTGGTCCGTTGAAATGTGACGTTAAAACGGGTCTGGAATTTCGTCAAACAAATTAATGAGAAAAAAAACGCAAAATTCTGCGTACCTACTCGTTTTGTGCAGTACAAAATCAAATATTGTGAAATACGATAAAATTAACGATGGACATAATCGAATGATTATATGATGATGATAATAATAATAATAATAATGATAATCATCGACTTATTAATAATCGATACATTCTCATAATATCGAGATAAGCACTCGGAACAGAGGTGATGTACGATTTCCTAACCGGGCTACGATCGTCCTTTTCCGTACGATTGCGCATGATATTATACTACAAGATTATAACAAAGCAACCACCATTTTTGAAAACAATTCGTATTGCACCCAGAGTCAAATTTTTAACACCCGGGGAGAAAATGTTAAAATTACACTCTGTTGTATAAATTTCCCCCTCGGGAATTGATAAATTCATTTTAAAAACAACAAATAAGTAAAAAAAAAAAAAAACAATTCTTACTTAATGTATTTGTCACTAATCACTTTTCTTAATTTGTATTGCACACTTTGTGTCGTAGCGCACACTAAAATGAGGCTGCTTTAAAGATACGCGAATAAGCGAGAAAATAAGTTGCAATGTTGCCAACTGCGATAATATATTGCGTACAGGTAGACGAGAGATTTTTTTTTTCTGATACGTTAATTTTTGTGAATATTAACAAGTTGTTTGTAGATGTAACCGAAAGACGTACCTGCCCAACTTAACCAACGGTTTCCGTATTTAATTTAACATATATTACTTGTTCGGCGTAGTTTTTCATGGGAAATCGATGGATATTTTCGAATTACACTATACTCTCCGAGCGAGTGATCCGGCCCAGTTTATAGGCGCGAACGAAAGAATTTTCATTATATCGGTGTAAAATCGTGTTAAAAAACGATTTACTATAGGCCATATCGATTATTTAGGTAATTATCCCAATCGTGTCATATTGAACCGTATTACTTTGCACAATCGTAATGTACCTACCCCAAAACGAAGTAAAATGAAGTAAAAAAAAAAAAGGGTCACATATGGTCGTGTTTAGATTAGGTTAGGTATATACCGCAGGTTATCAATAATTTTCGAGTTAAATTTTACCGTCGAGACGGTGTCAGTCGAACAACGCCTTTACGTGATGCCTCATCATGATCGGGGAATAACGAACGTTGCAACTCCGAATGTAACAGTGTGTCTCGAAGGATACAGCGACCGAACTATTCGATAAAATTTGCCGACTCGAAAAAATCATTCGTTTTCATAAATCGATTATTTTCACTTGATTATGTCCGTCATACTATATCAAATTTGACGTAGGTATCTACTAGTGATGTTACGAACTGTTCGAAAATTGAACTCAAAATTGGAAATATTCGAACCGAACTAAACACAAAATAGTTCAGTTCAAATATCGAACCTAGAAAAAAAAATTTAAAACTAATTTGTCGAAAAACGATAAAAAGAAATGGAAAAATGTGGAATCTTTTTTACTTAGACTTAAAATTATGTTTAAGAGGCACCTACTTAATAAATTTTTATGCAAATATACATAATTAATAAAAAATGGTAATTTATATTATTGTATTGTTTTTTTTTTTATGAAGTTCGGTTTGGGTTCGATATTTTAATTGAATAGTTCGGTTCTTTTCGGGTTCGAATAAAAAATTGGAAGTTCGTTCGGTTCGGGTTCGTTCAAATTTTAAAAAGTTCGGTTCGGGTTCGGTTCGACCTCAAAAATCTGGGTTCGTAACATCACTAGTATCTACCTATATTTTAAAACTGTAATGCTCCGGGTTCCGTAAAATATCGATACATTTAAGACGGTTCGTCAAACACCACTAATAATATAATGAACGTTTGTGCAAACACGGCGTGGTTTTTTTTAAATGAACGACGCCAAACTTACGATTTTTAATGGACGAATCTACCCATATATAGACGATTTTTATGAAATTTTAACTGAAATGAAAATCTTATAATTTAAAAATATTTAAGTACATTTTAAAAAAGCAATCAAAAAATATAGCCTTGTGAGTACCTACCACTTTTTTATTGTTGCGTAATCACGATATTTGTGAACAAAACTGTTTTGTGCGAAAAAATTGTTCTCGGACTGCAGTCGTAATTAAAAAACCAAATTTTGACGCAATATTGTAGGCAAAATTATCCGTGTTCTACTATATCGTCTTGTTTTCAATATCACAAGTATAACTGATGTTATGCATTCTATAAAAAAACCAAAAAAAAAAGGGGGTTTTTTTTAATTAATTACTTTTTTATTATTTAATATTTTTTGAAAAAAGATGACGGTAAAACAAATATAATGTTATCTACAATATTGTGTCAAAATTGGGTTTATTACAACTACGGCTCGAGAACAAACAAACAGTTTTTTACGATAACATAACGCATGTCACCTTAAGAAGATGCTCCACACCCGATTTTTAAGGGGTTTTGTACACGCAATTTTTTTCAATTTTAAGAAAAATAAATGTCAAATAATTTAAAAATAGACCTATGTCAGTACTATTTTTAATTTCGTGTAATTACGATAATTTTTAAAAAAAAAAACATGTTTACGCATTTTTCATTTTTATCAACTTCATGGAATGTTGTAGAAAGATGAAATAAAAAATAAAATATAAAGAACAAAATTTTCTAGCAACCGATGAAGCCAATTTTTGACATACCTACCTATGTATTTTTACACGTTTTTAAGTTGTTAAAAAAAATGTAAAAAATCGATATTTTAATAGCTCATAAAACAGGTAAAAATCAGCTATAGCAGTCGCTAGATAATGTTGTTAGCTATAATTTGTTTTTTGTTTCATATTTCTAATATAATAATTTAAAATGCTAATGTAAGTTTTTCATTGAAAAATTGTCGGTGTGGTGTCCTTTTAAACACTGGCATTAAAATGACTTTATCTACTACTAATGTTCGTGCTTATCTACTATTTAGGTAGGTAACGGTATAAGAACTGCAGATAACGCCACACACTCGTTTTTTAAGGGTTGTGTATAGGTAAATTTAAGAAAGTTTTAGAAATATAAAAATACAACAATTTCAAAATATTTAGATACAATTTAAAAGGAATTTAAAATTGGTCCAGTGGTTTTATCATTTTTTATTGTTGCATAACCACAACATTTATTAAAAAATACATATTTACGAATGGTTTTTTAAAATAATTTCAGAGTAAAATATTATTATCAAATCATTATAAAGGACAAAATTTTGGAGTAAATCTCGCTTCGGTTTTAAAATTTATTAATAAAAAAAAAAAAAGTTGTAATTTTAAAAAGTCAATTATTTTTACTTTTTTCAACTTTAATAACTTTTTTTAAAGTAATATATTAAAAATCCCAGATTAAATTCACTGCAAAATGTTGTTCTCTATCGATTTGATAATATGTATTTTAACTCTAAAATCACTTTTAACCGTTTTGCGTAAACATGTTTTTATAGGAAATTAGGTAGGTACCTAAGTAATTATTAATACATAAGTGCCTAAGTAGGGACTTAATATATTTTTATTTTGTTTTTTTTTGAGAAAAGTAATACGAGCTAGTGAAATTTATTGAACTTTTTTAAATTATTTTAATTATATTAATAATTATTTAATTTAAATACTTAATTCCTTTCTCCCGGTTTAAAATAATTACATTTTCTCGCCTTAAGCTGGGTCATAATCGACTCCTGTCTCAAGCTTTCCATTTAGGCCTTAATAATTCCCTCTTTGCACTTATCACGACCATAAGAAAATCAAATACGACTTTGCCCATTTATTTTTTAACCGCCCTGCATTTTCTTTAGACCGTTTCAACTTATTTCAAAAATTATGTAATATCTTGATAATAAATTATCATAAATTATCTTGATGTCTACTAATATCCTTAACCCTACATCAATTGAAACCGTTATCCTTTTCATTTCCTTTATCCTTTCTGCTGGTTTCGTAATTTAACATCAGTATTTTCATTATTTATTTGTAATTGTTGAGCTGTTGTTATAATTATTATTAATTAGAGACTATAATAAAAAATTTTAAAATTAATATTTTTTCCATTTTAACTTTAAACTCAACAAATTTAAATTACATTTTTTGTTAACTAGATAGGTATATACTTACCAATGTATTAGTTAAAAACTGACGGTTTTTAGTTAATTTAACTTGCTTAACTAATTTGTGTTAATTTTTTTCATATACCTACTATTTAATCTTATCTATTTAAAATAATTGCATATTTAGTTCTTATTGATCTAATAACTAAAAAATGTATCATTAATTAAGTAATTACTTATCATTATTGAATAATGAAAGTGGCATAAATTAATTGCAGTTAATTTTAAATGTTTTTTATTAGTTGATAATGTTGGGGTAATTTTTAGTTTTATATGTATATAATAATTTATAATACATAGAATTATATTAGGTATTATATTATAATTTTATTATTATATTATACCTTGATGTATAAGACTTTCATACACAAATTCACTAATCCCAGATTATAATCGATAAATTAATAATTACTTACCTACCTAATTTCATTTTTTTTTTTTAGTTCTCTGTCCTTTGAGTACTTTCTAAAATTGTACATTTTATATTATAAAATATAGGTAGGTGCACCTATGTATATTGTAACTTTTAACGTGTTTTAATTTATTGTTGTTTCAGATAAAATCTGAAAAATCCAGACAAAACAAAGAAATCAAACTTAATCTAATAGAAAGCATATACTTACTAATTTTTGGTTAACAATATGACATAATTATGCAAGTTATATGTAGTTGACTGTTGCATAAATGTTTATCAATTATACTTTTAAGTTTCACCATTGATTATAAATAGTATTTATAATTAATGGTTTCATGTAACACATGGTATATATACCTATATATATACCTATATAATATATACATGTGCATGTATAGGTAAGTACATAAATATTGTTACATTTTTTTATTTTATTTTATAATCAAACCAATATCATTTAACAACAGTGTTTGGAAATAACGGCGGTCCATGCGTTTACATTCATATATTTTGTGAACGACCTTCATATTTTTAAGAAATTTGACAATTTTCAGACCATTCAAATTAAATTAAAATATATTTATAATTCACTATAAACCATATTAGATTTAAATATAATTATAAATATAAAACACTCAAAAGTGACATTCCATGGGTCCTCCATAAAATGGAAACGATAAGTTTTTACAAATTTATAATTTTTTGGTAAATATATAAGAAAAATGTATATTTTGTTAATAATTATGTACCTAATTAATTAAAATGAACGACAGATGAATGTGTTTATTTTTTTAAAGAATGTGAACTTGAACGAGTTTAATTTCTAAGCGAACGTTCCAAACACTGTTTAACAATAATAGTTATATAATATGGTTGTGCTATGCTGATGGACTGATTCTTTTTAAATAATATTTTTTTTTTATATTGTATTCAACAATGACAATATCCTGAAATTGTCCATGTAAAATAAACACTTTACCTAATTAGTTTTACTTGAAAATTAGAAAAAACCATTATTTTTATAACAACAAAATCTTAATTTAGGTATTTCAATATTCGCAATTTTCAAACTACATAAAAATAAAAAGTCGCCCACACACTAGAGGAACACAGAGCAACTATTTTAGTTTCAACATGTTGCTACATATTTCTTGATGTTTCCATAATATGTTCTGTCTTGTTTATATCGCGAGTAACAAAAGTTCGTATTTGTTTCATGTTTTGGTAAAAAGCGAAATGTGTTTCCATTGAACCATTTAAAATCGACAACAAATATTCACAAATTTATTAGTGTAGACAGATTGTACAAGTTATGTTTTTTAGTAGACTATAAGCAAAATGATTAATTTGTGTGGACACTGTTATAAGAAACAATAAATAACATATTCCCAATTGTTACTATTGACTATCGAGTTTTTATTGTAAATTTGTTGGTATAATATAGACAGTATGTTTATAAATGTTACAATTTGTTTACAAGTGTTCTGGAACAGAAGGATACAATTATAAACTTCCAAGTTGCTCTGTGTTCCTCTAGTGTAGATGCGGCTTTACGCCTAATCCGTGCACTACAATCATTATAAGCTTTTGTGACTATACAACTATTAATAATAAATGTTTTTAGGCAATAAATGAATTTCATGAAATATATATATATAATACCTCCATTATAATAACATAGGTACAAAATATTACATTGGGTGCATTAATTAAACATTTTATTAATATTATTATTTATTACTATTATTAAGGTATAGGTGTATTAAATATTTACATTGATTATTTTCTATAAGATAATTTCAGTATAGAAAGAATTATGAAAAAAGCCTCAATGAACGATGATAGATAATATCCGTTGAGTATAAATTCTAAAATTCTATGTAATAAAATATAAATTTATATTCGAAAAAAATTATAAATTCTAGAATTCATACTCAATGGTATATCAATATTTCAATACGATTGATTCAACGGGAGTAGCAATTATGGATATATGTACACATTAGGCAATAAAATCCTCTAAATATGTCTAAAGAATGAAGTTACCGATGTAACCAATTTATTCTAAATAACTTGCTCATATATTTGGAATGTTGTGTACCATTGGACATTTAAAATTCAAATTTTACTCATATTTTAATAATACCACAAGCCATCCTTTTTTTTTAAATGTTCAAATTAAATATTTTAACGCATTTATTTATAACTATTAACCGTATATGGCTTTTATGACGTTTATACTACAATATCAAACATTTTAATATGTATAGTAAGACTTTATATCAAATATATTTTTTTAAATTAATTTCAACTAAAGCAATAATATTAAATAGTTTCCATTAAAAACGTAATCATTTTTCTCAAATTCTCACCAGTTATTTGCCATTTGAAACAATAGTGTTCACTCTATAGTCAGAATTACAAAAAATCAATGCTGGCGACCCGTTCTGCATACAAACCGTGATGGCCATGGATTCTCGCAATAAGACCCTTGCCGTTTGTGATGGTTACACACTGTAGTGCATGTAAACGCACGTAAACATATACGCATATAAACATACGCATGTAAACATATATGCGCATTTGGTAATCACTACTGAAAAACGTCCGCCAAGTCGGCACTCATTTTTCATACTCTCAACTATAGTAGTTTACCATTATAAATATTAATTATACATTGTATAATAATTTATAAATCTAATAAAGAAATATAAATTAATATAATATTATATATCATTGCGATAATGTAAAATATATTCTTGAATAATTTTAAATTTAAAACATTTAGTTACCTATCCTAAAATTGTATTAACCCATTCCAGAGATTTGTTTAATTAATTAAATTGTATTTAGTAAAATCGTAAAAATATAAAATGCTCTGCTCTAAACTATAAGCTTGTGAAAAACATCAATTGTAATTTATAATCTCAATCTCTAACAATTACAACAGTCAATAGTTGATCATTTAAAATTGAAGACTAGTTTAAATTTGTTTTTTAATATTAGTATTTTAAGCTGTGAATATTTTGATTACCTAAATACTCTGTATTTCTTTATTCTAACAGATATTTAAATTATTAAAAACAACTTGTTACTAGCTAAGAATTTATTATTGGTTGGTTCAACGCTCAACTAATAGTTTTTTTGAATTTTTTCTATGTACAATATTTTGTTATTTAAGTGTATTTTTGATTTTGTTATCTACTATATTATATTTTATCTGTTAAATGTATGTACAAATAGTTAAATAAAAATTATTTGACAAAATAACATTTATTTTACATGACTATAAAAATGAATTATTATAAATCATACAATAGTTGACCAAGGATTCAACCATTTATTACGACAAACTTGTTCAACTGTATTTCTATCTACTCGTTTTTCTAGTTTCTCAAAGTCTTCGGTAGCTTCTAGTCTATTTTTATCGGGTAGCAAACGTTTTGAAATTTTAAACACCCCTTCAGTGTCTAAATATGTACCCCAATAATCTTCTTTTTCTGGTAATCCATCAGGTGTTTGTATTGGTGTTATTTTTATTAAATGTTTAACTTTCCACAGACGTGCATTCATCTCCGGTGTATTTTTCACAATGGCTATATCACTACGCTACAACGAAACAAATATTATCAATATTAATAAAATCTTAATTACAAACTGTACTTAGTCAGAACTAGAATCAAATCAACCGAAACTTGGGTGATAGTCACAAAACGTTACTAACAAGTAATAAAACTTCTGAATAATGTAAATAATAAGCGGTATACTTTTTTTCCAATTGATTGATTCAAATAAAGTAAAAATTGAGCTTTGATATACCAATTACAACACAAGCAGTAATGTAATTAAAATTACTCGTTACTGTAACAAAATTTGTGACTAATTTCAGTACCATAAACAAAGTAATTTTAATAATTGTAATACTAATATTGAAAATTATTTTGAAAATAAAATAAATTATAATTTTTTTCTAAATTTCATTTTTTTTTTTTTTTTTTTTTGATTGCTTATCAACATAGTATAATTTAAGTATATTTAAGTATAATTAACATAGTATATATTAATAATTTTATTATACAATTTATTTCTGTGTTTCATACTTATATAAGCAAACTGAAATTCCAAAAGTGTAGAGGAAAAGTTCAGTGGCACACCAACATTTAAAGGTAAAAGGAGATGTAAAGGAATGTGAGAGTTATAGAGGGATACAAATTATGAGTCACAGTATGAACATTTGGGAAAAGATAATAGCTAAGATAGTAAGTAGTGAGACATTTTTTTAGATCAGTTTGGGTTTATGCCTAGGTCAACAATGGAGCCAATATATATTTAGTGTAAGACAGATAGTAGAGAAATACAGACAAAAGAAGAGGAAGTTGTGAATAGTAAGTATTTATTGATCTAGAAAAGACATCTAAAGGTGTATGTGAATATTATTGACGACAAGTATAAATGGACAAGAATGAAGAGTTTGTATGAAGACACTGAGTCAGCATCAAAATAGGAGTGCATCAGGATTAGTCTTAGTCCTTAGTTTTATTCTTTTGTAAAGGATGAAATAATAAAGGATATACAGAATAAGGTACCATAAAGTGTACTGTTTGAAAATTATATAGTGCTAGTAGTAGAAGGTCCTGAGAAAGTGAATGGTAAACTTGAAGAGTGGAGAGAAACTCTTGAAGGTAAAAGATTAAGGATTGGTAGAATTAAAAATAATATATACAGTATAACTTTGGAGAAAGAGAACACAGAGTAAATTGGGAAAGGCAAGTAATAAGTCTAGAGGGAGATGAAGTGGCGAGGTTGAGAGGTTCAAATAATTATGATCAATTTTACAGAAAAATGGTGGTCTCAATGAAGATATGAAATATAAGATTAAGTGTGGATGGATATAATGTAAAGTGGAAAAAAGTGTCAAGTATTTTGTGTGACAAAAGGATCCCAAATAGGTTAGAGGTAAATTGTATAACACAGCGGTGAGGCCTGCAATGTTATACGGATCAGAATGTTGGGCAGCAGATTGAGAGATAGAACATAGGATAAATATCTTGAAACTAGGTGAATCAGGATTATTGCCAAACAAAAGGCAACAAAACAATTTTAGATTATTTTAAAAATAGCGCATTATTTATTGACTTTAATTTAGTAATTTCATTAGATAAAAATTTAAGTAATGAGAATATAATAATAATACACTTTAGAAATGTAACGAGTAATTGTAGTTTTATTACTTTTAAAAAGTAATGTGCCTAAAACAGCACGGTATTTCTAAATAATTGTTACATAGGCATATAGTTGTATATCATTTTATGTATATATATTGTATAAGTTACCGATAATGTTCTGTAATGTCGATAATGCTTAAGGGGGTGCTACACACCTGCTTTTCAAATGATTCTGGATAGGCAATTTTTATTTAATTTTACAAAAAATTAAAATTCAACAATTTCATAATATTTAAATAAAATACAAAAATTGAAAAATAAGAATCATCTAAAATAAAAAATAATAATAATATAAAAATTACCGCTGCATGCAGAGGTGTAAAGTCTTTTTTTTCTACAAGCACGAACAATGGGCATGATTCAAAATGCAGAGTTGGTTGAGTACAAAATTTTGAATTTTTAAATTATTTTTCAAGACCGTGATTATTGAGCTACAAAAGGAATTTATGAAAAAAAAAAAAAAACTCTAAAATAGTGACACTTTAAAAAAAATGATTAAATGAAACAGTAAAAATAATTAAATGGTTAAAGTTATTGAAAAAAAGACTTCGTAGGTCAATAAAAATCTAATGAAGAATATGCATACAAAAAATTAAGGGAATAGAGACGATTGTATTGGCAGTTATCACACCCATAACCTTGAAACACAGCATTTCAAGAAAAAAGCATTTAAAATATTAAGAAGAAATACATGCATTTTAATGGAATTAAAACACAATCTCGCTTTCTAAATACAACTTCTCTCCTAGTTATTGTAGATTAAAAATTTAAACAGAATATGATATATAAGATTATTTACTATGGACAAACATGGGGATTTTTAGTTGAAATAATGACTTCAAATTTTTTATAATTCTTAAGTCTTTAAATATATTTACAAGTAGTTCTTTGTCAGACACCTATTTATTGTTGAGTAATCATGACCATTGGTTAAAATATATATTTACGCAAAACTAACAAAGGGCATTTTAAAGTAATTTTAGTGTTATAGCACATATTATTATAAAATGTATAAATAATTATATTTCAATCTTATTAGGACAACTTATTTGAGTCTTATAATTTTTCGAAATATTCAGCTCATTATCAAAGTTATATAAAAACTATATATATTTAAATGAAACCAAACACTTTTCCGAATAAAAGTTTTGAGGTAGATATAGAACTTTATGTTAGCAAATGTGCTCTAGTTGATACTTTTTACAGATTATTATTTATTTTTCCAGTATTTTTCTTAAAATAAAAATCTTAACAAAAAATTATTACTTTTAAGTTTTATTTTAGAAAATGAATTCTATTTGGTGCTTTAAAGAGGTCATATATTGATATTCCCAATAGTTTTCTCAAATGTAAAGGAAAACTACCAAAAATGACAGAAAACTGTTATAAATTGGAAAATTATAATGTCAGAACTACACTAATTTACTACATTATAGCAAAATATTGACAAGGTTAAAATTTTAAAACATATTGACCACTTTTCGGTAATTTTCTAGAAAATTTAAAGTTTGTTTTTATGCATGTATGTACATTTTAAATAGGAATTAACTAGGATTATTTCATGTAAAAACTAAAAATCTTTCTGATAGGAAAATTATTATGGTTAATATGTTAAAAAAAAGTATTTTAAATTTTCTCAAAATAACGGAAAATAAATAATTAAAAGTAAATTAACAAATCAGAAAATAATACTACATCAAACTTCACTCAGTTTATTAAAAGAAATGATTTATTATCATTGGTTTAAATTCAATACAATATCCACCTATCTAACGAGTCATAAAGTGTTTCTATCCATACTGATCGGCTTTTTTATAATTCATATCTCATATAAAAAAATTGTTGAGGTTGTCTCTTAAATTTTATCCTATTGATATTGTATAATAGGTGATTTAATTCAATATGTAACTCTAAAATAAGTGTTTGTTTTTTTGTTTATTTTGTGTAAAATATATTTTATTCTCATTGTACAATGGCTAACAATCACTTTGCGTAGATGCTAATTTTATAATTTGAGGTACCTATAAATAAAGTTAAAATAATAAATTAAAAACAATATTACATATTTTATGAATTTATTATATTTCACCATCATTGCCTTTAGATAAAAACTTGTGTTATGTTAATGCTTAACTAAATTAACTATTTTTGTTATTATCTTAGCATTATCACAAATTCCTGATTATCAACATTGCCGGTAACACAAACCTATATATACATATAAACGTATACAATAAGTATGTAGTTACATAATAAAAATGGTAAATAATGTATTAATGTGAAAATAATAAAATGACTTGTTTCGAATGACTATTTGAAAAATAAATTTGATTATTGTTAGGTATAATAGTAATGTGATGTATAAAAAAATTTAAATATCATTTAAAGAACATGAAAATCATCTAGTCTTTAATAAATTATGTTATACAGTACACAATGCAATTTTTAACAAATGCATGCATGATGATACCAACATCCACTGCATGAAAAATATATCTTACTATAATTTTATAATAGATATAACAGTCCAAAGTGCTCAAGTTAATTAAAATTGTATAGTGTGATGAATAAATCACATTGCATTCTTGTGATTCTGCATCCTAAATTTCACCATTTTGTGTTGTGACCACTATACATTTACTCATTCTAAATACCATGTACATAGTAAACTTTATTTAAAACTGATCTACTAAAAATATATTACTTTATGATCCAAACCCATATCGGTCAAGATTTTTTTCTGCCAATACGGATTGTACAAATATGACTTGACTCGTTGAACCATGAATAGTTTTGTTGGTGTATATGGTGGGTCCACTTCGCCTTCTCTGAAATTGTGAAAAAAAAAAAACAAAAATCGTTAAAAAATTCTACAACTCGCATAGTATTACGATACATTACCTAGGATAATACGTAAATCCAAAGTATTTTTTACCACCCTTCCATGATTTCAACTCTCGCACGATCATTGTCGTCGAACCACATCGGTTCACATTGCTTAAAGGCTGTTTGAACAGACTTCTTAACATTTTAGTACGATTTTCTTAGTACCGATATAAATAAATAATTATTCGACGTTAAAATTTCATACGATTATTTCGAAAATTAACAATTTACGTTTTACAGTGAACATTAAGCGTGTATTAATTTGAACTAAACATGGGTATTTTGTTTCATGAGATTTCGAGTCTCGGATTGTTTCTATTATCATTCACTGATAATCGATAAGCTGATAATGACAAATCACAGATACCAATATTATTACCGACCACCGAGATCATAATAACCACACCAACCTATTAAAATGACCCGTGCCCCGGTATTATAATATGGTCTAGATTATGTATGTACATTCGTGTAATTTTGAAAGCGTATTTTTAAAAACAACGTTTTCACCGGTAAACCGGACAAAACCGTGAGTAAAATGAAAACAAAATAATCTAGACAGTTGCGTCGAAACCGTACGATAATTTCGGTTTGTAATGTGGCTACACTGTGCGTCGCTTGGATAAAAAAAAACCCATCCTTTCTTCGTATCTCGGCATCTGTGTTCGTTTATGTATATAATCGTTTTCCCTATTCCGCGCGGTTCCCCTGCTCGCCAAACCTATGGCGATTTCAGGACGCTCGTGACCGGCATCACGCGATCCTAATCAATTTCGGCTCTTTCGTATTCGTCTACCGATTGAAAACGCACGGTACACCCAGTCAATATCGTCGAGGCGCACCGGTAGCAACCGCAATATTTTCTGGTCGTACTCGCCGCTTTCGGTGGTACCTACGGCGATTGAAACGCCACAGCGGTGTGGTCGTTTCTCAAAATAACGCGGCACACGGTTCTGACGACGCGTACCGCTCCTCCCCGGGAAACGACAACACTTCGGTATTTTTCAAAAGCGTAAATGTTACACCCAGAGAATATTGTGGGTGCTATCGAGATGAGGTGTAATGACGATACCGCGTAACGAACGATTTGAAAAATACCGAATAAGCCGCGTTTACCGCGGGTTCGAGTAACGCCAGGCCGCGGAACGTCCCCGAACGGGGCCAGAAGTTTGCGCGAACGCGGGACGTGCACGGAACGGGGAAAACGACAATGAAATGAACGAGCGAGCGCCGCCGCGGCCACGACCGGCACCGGTCTACGACGGGTGTTCCGCCGTGGCACGAAGCGGTACCAACATAACGACGAGCGAAAATGACGGCAGGAGGGGGAGAGTCGCCGCGGAATATTCCCTTTACCGCGTGGGGTGGACGGTGATCGGTGAAGGGGGCGTATTCGTCGTCGTCGATGCAACGGTTCGACCCTCGTATTCGGCCGACCGGCGATCGGGGGCGAAATACTTCAAAAATGAGTGAAACGGAATCGTTGATTTTCAGTAGGTATCTAAAGATACTATATTTTACCAAATACTATAAGTGAGAACACGGGAAACTCGATGATATCGACTGGTGACATAGCGATCAATATCACTGGTGGTTGCCTATATAAAATGCCTTAAAATATAATCGTTTAATCTATGTTTATTATGGATTAATTCGAATTTACATAAGAAATGAAAATAGAATAATATAAGGACAAATAATAATAAAGACTACTTTTAGTTGTTTACAATTTACATAATTATTTCATCACAGACTTAAATTTTCAGGTTTTATTCATTGAATATTCTGTACATGATAAAGAATACATTTATCAAGATTCTGTATGTACTATGATTATTTAAGTAGGTACAACCTTTTTCGATTTTGGATTTTTGTAACAACTTTATATTATAATGGTGAGTTATCATCATTGAGATTTTTAATGTAACAATTAATTAAGAGGACGCTACACCATTATTTTTCCGCGCGTAAAACATGTATTGGGAGATGCACGTTTCCGAAAAATTGATTAGTTTTAGTGTATAATAACCTCTATAAAAAATTAAATATCATTTAAAGATTATCTAAATATTTACATGGGCGATTTTCGATAAAATTATTAGAAGTCAAGTTATAAGAGTTTGAAAAACAGAAAATTTGAAGTCTTATAACTTGACTTTTAATAAGTTTATCGAAAATCGCCCATGTAAATATTTAGATAATATTGTGATCTTTAATTTTGTATAGAGGTTGTTATACACTAAAACAACTCAGTTTATCAGAAACGTGCATCTCCCGAGTTATGTTTTGTATAATTTTCAATAATTCTTCACAATTATTGATGTCGGTAACTGGCGCCCCTATCGGAAACGTTATACCGCGTCCGCTATAAAAGCGTTTCGCTTTCGACTACATCGTTTATCGTCCCGCGATCATAATAAGTACCTATGTCTATTTTTATAATACTGGTTTTATGGATAATACTAAATATTATTATAATCGCGGGCACTAAAATGAATGCTGGTCGGCTAGCCCCCGCGAACCGATACGACTATACAAATAATAAATATTATTATGAATAATCAAAGAAATAAAATATTGCAAGTGGCAATTGTTCAGTAGCAGCAATAGTTACAAACATTTAGAAATTAGCCGACTAACCGAGTACCATCAGCTTTTTATGCGTATTCTTATGCGTAGTTCCTTTTAATTTTTCTTCATATGTGTTTTATGCTTTTAATATATTTATAAATAAAAAAAATTCATTATGGTTAAATCCAAAAATGGTAATGTACATAGAGTACTAAAATCAAAAATAAAAAACGCATGGGAAAGCTATTAAGTACATTTAAAAATAAAAAAAGGTAAGTACCTATACATTTTTATTTTTTAACCAGAACATATTTTTTTTTATAAATATATTTTATTTGGTCATAATAATAATATTAACAACCCTGAGTCTGAAAAATCGGAAATAAAATATTGATTTTTAAAAAAGATTCCTCAACGCAATTTACGTATATTTAAAAAATGTATTTACAGTGACCCTACTGAAGAACCACTGCAGCCTACGACAATATCAATATTGTCGAATTCAGGTGACCATATTGAACCTCAGAATGTGTAAGTATTAAATAATTAAAAATATGGTAAACTTTTCATATATATTGTTATAAAAATGCAATATTTTATCAATTATATTACGTATAAATCCTAACCCTAATAAATAATACTACAATATTATTAAATATGTTATTTAATAGATCTATCGGCAATAATGTTATTGATACGATGGATAATATAATAGCTGGACCAGAAAATAATATTATAAGCAAGTACGTAATTACGTAATATACTGCAGTAGGTACACTAAAAAATAAAGCTATAATACCCATTTCAATATTTCGACAACATGTATTTCGGTATGAAAATATGTTCGAATATCGGTGAAAAAATGGGTCTATATAGTATAGAAACTTTTACTAAAAATGTATAAATATATATAGGTACTCACCTACATAAATACAAAATCAATGTGAAAATTTTTTATAATTTTTTTTCCTAATTTAGGTATTTTTAAATTTTGAAGTTTTTCGTCAGAAAATAGTTAATTTTAGTTATACCAATAGTAAATAGTATTTAGTAATACCAATGTTATGTACACCAAAGCTTCTCTCAGAATCGTTTTATCGAAAGAAATGATTTATGATTGCTTTCAAATTCAACATATCTATCACCAGTCAGTGGCGTAGCCAGGATTTTTCAAAGGGGGAGGGGGGCTAATAAAAAAGTTTGTTTATTAAATAACATAGTTTTGCTTGTACCCAAATCAATTTTAAACAATTAATTATTTCAGAAGACTGTAAGGTATGATTCATTGGCGGAAATCGGAAGGGGGGAACTTGAGGGAATTTAGCCCCCTTAAAAGTTTGGAAAGCCCCCTCAAAAATGGTTTGAAAAATTATTATATTTAAATGTAGATATTTATATGGATACTTTTGCTAAGAGACATAAGAACATTTCGTTTAGTAAAAAAAAATGTCTGGTTTTCACAATTCTATACCTATTTTTGTTTCGATTTATCGATTAAACATCAAATTTTTAATGAATCTGTTTGTGTGGAAGAACATATAATAATAAAATAAAATGTCTTCCTACATAAAACCTATTTAGGAGGCAAAAAATCGAATGAAAATTAAACAGGTAGCTGAAATAGGTATATATATATATATATTATATAAGTACCTAATAAAAAAGCTCAGTGTTATTTTACTTTTTAGATTTTGATAAGTTTCACATAGTAAATGATTTTTTTCTAATCTATAATCTATAAATTTAGGTATATATTTTTCATGTTAATATCTTATGATTTGATTTATTCTTTTGTTTGAAAAATTTGTTTTTTGACCCTGAATTTAATGGTGTTTTCAAAACTGGCCGCTTGTACTTCCTTTTTGAGTTATAGTAAAAAATCTCGAAAATCGCTATATTTTTCAAAATACGTTTAAAATAATCAAAAATTAAATAAAATAAAAAAGTTATTAGCACACTGATAACAGATATTATTATTAAAAAGTATTTTTAATAACCTATTTACATTGCCCTGTGACCTATACCTGACGTGGTTTTTCACAACAAATCAAGGTATATTTTCGATTTAATTTGTGTCATTTGCAACGATAAATTCGTGAACTTCAAAAGTCCGTAACTTCTAAACACAGTCCATCCAGCAAATTCCTAAGAATAGAAAAATATACTTAATAATATAAAAAAATTCAAAAAGCTCGATTTTTTTCACATTTTTACAAGGTATGAAGTATAAACGCATTTAAAAAAAAAATCGGGTTTTTATTGGTTTCTCATTAATAAATTAAAAATGAAGTTCGAATTATAAATTCTGATTATATACTATAAAATTTCACACAAATTAAAAAAAAGTTTATTTAAAAAGTCCATTTTTGATTATTTTAAACCAGTAAGAACATATTTTGAACAAATAGCGAGTTTCGATGATTTTGTCTATAACTCCAAAAGTAAGTATGATTGGCCAATTTTGAAAACACCATCAAATTCAGAGTCAAAAAATGAATATTTAAAAAATAAATAAATAAATAATTGTTCTGCATTACTGTATAATAACTATACTGCATTGTTAATAATATTATTAAATATATAGCTATATGACAATAGGTATATTCATTTATTGATTTAATTTCTTTTATTGTTTTAAAATCACTAATTATTTTACTGATATTATTTTTTAATATTATATAAAAACACGGATCAAGGGGGACCCGGGCCCCTCGGACCCTCCCCTAAATACGCCACTGTCACCAATATACTTAATATTCAAGAAAATTCAAAAACAAAAATGCAGATTAATTATATTTTCTTTTCGATATTTCTAAAATGTATTTTCTATCGTTATCGTATTTATATGTACTTCTAATTGTTCTAATAATTTTAGGGTTAATGTTATTGTGACAAGTGAAATATTAGAATTTATAGTAAGTAATGTACGTATTATTTTATTTATTAAAATATTAAAAAGAAAAAAATTTATATTAGGTAGGTACAATAGTTTTTAAAATACTATCTATATGTATTATTATTAAAAT
>JAIPRL010006819.1:0-25765 GCA_025469235.1 Pemphigus obesinymphae
AACTGAACTATTTTGTGTTTAGTTCGGTTCGAATATTTCCAATTTTGAGTTCGATTTTCGAACCGAACCGAACACCCCGGGTTCGGTTCGGTTCGGCTCGAAAATCGAACAGTTCGTAACATCACTAATATATATAAAAGTTGTATTAAAAATAAATTTAGAATTTATTTTTATTTTGAATCCTATTTTTAAAAATAATCAAATTAAAAAATTTTTTTTATATGAATATAATAATAATTAAAGATATATTAAAACATAAGTATATAATAAAAAAAAAATTTAAGCGTTTTTTTTTTTTTTTTTTTTGTATAAACACATATAAATCGTTCATATAAAAATGTATAAAACCAATAGTCGCGCGGGATACATATAATATGTATCCAAGTCAAGTTCGGTACGAGTGTACTATAACATAAAAAGGTCTAATCAAAAAATGAAAATAAATAACATTATTCATATTTATAATATACGATAGGTATTTTGACTGTTGGACTGTATCATTAGTAAATATTTGTATTATAAAATTTAGTTTATACAACACTAGGATACATATTATGCAGTATCCCGTGCGCCTAACGGAGGGTTAAGTGAATTTTACTATTGTTTTGCACTTACCAATTTTTTTTTTTTTTTTTGACGACAATAGTTTCATTGGTTTAAGTATAAAAACGACTACATTTCGACATGATAATATAACTGTTGAATTTATACGGAATATTCGAAATTGTACTAAATAGGTAAGTACTAAATTTCATGGTTGATGAAAAGTTTCTGCAGCATGAAGATCGTATGAACTGTGAATCCTCATATTTTGTTGTTACATTGATGTGTAAACTTAATTCTCAATAATGGAGAATGCAGTTTTCTCGATGAAAAAAATATTGGTAAGTAATCAGGAAGATGATTTCATTTTTAACGTTTTTGATGACGCTTAATGGTTTTAATTTTACATTTTTAGTTAATTTTTCGTAATTTTTATGTTTTGCTCGAAGTTAAAAAAAATCTGATCTTGATTTTAATTTTTATTCTTGATATGTATAATGGGTATTGCATTAAGCATGTTATTTAAAATTTCTTAAATAAAGATCATATTATTATTATTATAGGTATATGTTAATAAAAATAAAGTATAAAAGTGTATTTAAAATATTGTGTATTTTTATTTTAAAGATAAGATAATTTTTTGGTATCTTTTATATTGATGTTATTTTTTCGTTTGAAATTTTTTAATTTTTATGTTATTTTTTTACCTGACTTTGGTTTTTTTTTAAAAATATAATTTATTAAAAAAGATATTGTGATTAAAAAAAGGAAAATTACTTAACTTTCTAAAACTACAATAACTTTTATATTTGTAAATTTAAAAAAAAAAACCAAACATGTTTCACTCCAAAATGTTGCTGTCTATGAATTTCATAATAATTATGTGTTTTACTCTAAAACTACCACCATTATTTTGGTAACAAACTACTCATTCTAATTCAACAGTCCTCCGAGAACAATTTTAAAAATTTCAAAAGATTTTCCAATACTTACTTGAGGTATGATCGAGTCATATTTTCATTTTCATATTTTATTCTATTATTGAAACCATTTAAAGTTTGCAACATTTTTAACATAAATATCTAATTAAATAAAAACGATTTTTAAAAGTGCTTCGATCATTCCGTTGTAAATGTTATGGAAAATTCGAATATTTTTTCAATATTAAAATTGATATACTCATTGCGATTTCTGATGGAATTATAGAATCGTCTGAGTGAAAAATGTGCATGTAATAGCTTCCCGTATACTTTTGATATGGGTTAGTAACACCATTGAAACATTAAATCGTACAAAGAAAGTATAATAAATTGCCTAAATAATACTCCTTAGAACTGTGTGTTGCGGAGGCTGAATAAAGTCTGAAAACACCAAATCACCCAAAAGGGTGTTTAAAGGGTTCAGTATAGGAAACCTTAAAGGATTTTTTGAAAAATGAAAATTATACAATTAAAAAATGTTTAACTAAGTTTTAAAAGTGACTTTTTATTGTTGCGAAATCGCGGCATTTGTTTAAAAACATGTTCAAAACAAACGAATAAACAATTTATACGGGTTTTAAAGGAAATCCACTTATTATAAAATAAATAAAGGACACAATTTTTGAGACGATCTCATCGGTATTTTACGGTATTTTAATTATATTGTTCAATATTGTATTACAAAAAAACTTTGGTTCTTACTTTTTTAATTGACATGAATATTTTTCAAAATGCCGGTGAGATCGTTTCCAAAATATTGTTTTTGTATATTTTATAATAGATGTTGTACTTTAAAATCATTTTAAAGGGTAATTTCGTCTGATTTACTTGGATATGCACTTATGCTACTGAAAATCATTGTTGTAGCTTTCTCTTAGGGGATTGCAGACGGCAATCGTATTGAAAAGGCAACAGTATTCACTCCATATGGATGTACGTGTAAGTGTATAAGACCGTAAATGATCGTTAGGTGTAAAGTGTAATGAATTATTCCTTGGTTGGCACGAACGATATTCCGCGGCCACGTCAAACAGGTTTACATTTTATAATAAAGTCGCGTTCCCGCGACTCGTGTAGTTAGAGAATATACCTATGTGTATGTAATATCAGGGCTTTGTCACTGCCTATACTTCTGTGAAGAGTAAATGGGATGTTGAAAATAACAGCTGTTGACAAATTTTGATAACAGATATTGTTCTGTAATACGAGCGTCTAGAGACAGCGCCTCTTATCTTATATTATTTTCTTATCAGGTATCACAACATGCTATCTCCACCATAGAATATTCTATATATACTATATATACCATATCACTTAATCATGTATATTTAATTAGTAGTAGCAGTAGCACTGTACGATACTGATAAGTTGATAACTGATAAAAAAATAATATAAGATAAGGGACGCTGTCTCTAGACGCTCGTTTCTGTAATCACTATAATCGGTGATTTGAAGATGCTCGCATTAATCAATGCTTATAAATATATATAATATATAGCGGAATTAACGTTACTAACTTCAAGGTGGGTTCGAAGTTTTACGTTCGATGATAACTTCAAGACCCATCCTCAGTTTTTGTAAACAAACTGTTATCACCTTAATTGATATATCTATTAATCGTTCAGACTGGTTACGGTACCGTATGTCCTAATAATACGGTCGAAAACTATACACCGTCGAGGATGGTGACATTACATCCGAATAAGGTCCGTAACGGTTATATCCGAAATCAAAATAATAATAATATAATAATAGCTACTTATGCCTAATATAATATACACATCGTTTACCTATGTGTATATTTTTCTCCTTCTTCTCTCCCAACTATTTGTTTTCCGGCCATCCTAGTCCTACACTTCCACTTTACTCCATCTCCCGTATCTTCTTCACTTACCCCCACATTCTTGATTCTTCGTATCACTCACCATCACATCCCTCACCTCTTTTTCGGTTTTCCACTTCTCCTCTTTTCATCAACATACATTTCCTTCATTAATCTTACTGTCTCAGTCTTTATCCTCCTTAATACATGCCCGAGTCATCCTAATCTATTCTCCCTCATTTTTTCAACTATCGAAGCTATTCCTATACTACTTCTTATATACTTATTCATTATTTTATCCTGTCTAGTTACTCCACTCATCTAAATTAACATTCTCATCTCTGGTTCACTCATTCTCTGTTCTATCTTTCCATATCTACTGCCAAAATTCTGTTCCATACATCAAAGCCGGTCTCACCACAGTCTTATAACATTTACCTTTTAACCTAATAGAAACCCTCTTGTCATTCATTCATACTTCATCCTGTGTTTCATATCCTTTTCAAAACACTCATCTTTCTGTACAACGGACCCTAAATACTTGAACCTCTCAACCTCTCCCACTACATTCCCACTCAACTTTATTTCTAGTCTTTCCCTATTCTCTCTTTGTTCCCTTTCACCAAAATAATACTTTATATATTCCGTTTTACCCCTAATAATCCTTAATCCTTTACTTTAAAGAGCTTTCCCCTACTCTTCAAGTCTACCATTTATTTCCTCAGGACTGTCTCCTATCAGTACTATATATCATCTGTAAAAAACAGCATGCACCATGGTATCTTGTATATCCTTTGTTATATGTATATTGTAATGATATATTAAATCTACCTATCGTGATCAGGGGGCAGGGGGCGTAAATTTCATGAGGGGTAGGGGTTGCATACCCCCAAAGATAACTCAGTCGCACTAGACAGGTTAAATCGATTGTTTTATTAAATTTTTCTTTTTGCTTATCAGTCGCCTAAAAAAAACTTTATGCCCCCTCCTCGACAATAAATATCCTTCACTAAGACTCTGTCCAAAATTTCAAAACAAATTTATTGGAGGATATTTTCTATATACGCCTCCGACACTGTATAAGTGTATAAGTACAATGCATTGTACATTTTTCATTCATAACTGTTATAGATACCTATTATTCTTACGTAAATATTATAATTATTTTGTATCCATTATAATAACCAGTATTGTGATTTATCTGGATAAATATATCTAGATAAATATGTCTTTATTATTTTTCTTATCTAGATAAATGACACATGAATTATAATTCATACATAATTATCTGTTATACTATTCAAGATAAATAATTGTATTATCTAGATAAATTTATCTAAATAATTTTTTATATAGGTAATTAATTTGTTTAAAATCACGAAGAACTGAATAAATAAATATTTAATTAATTAACTGATTAATTAATATTAAAATGTATGTATAGTACACTGAAGTTCCGCTCAGAATCGTTTTTATTCGAATGCAGTGATTTATCATCGTTTTCAAATGCAATGCATGACACCCAATGAGCGAAGTGCACCTTTTAAAAAAAATTTATATTACCTAATATTGTTGTAATTATTAATTATTGTGTTGTAGGTATATATACAGATGTATGTAATCAAAATTGTAATTATTATAAAACATTCCATCTTAATAATTATAAGTTAATACCTATAATTTTACTTTATATCTAAAAATGTATAAATAAAAAAATTATATTATTATAAAACGTTTAACGGTATTTTTTCATATTATATTATTTCAATAAAATTTAATTTAAGTCCAAAAAAAAAATGTAAACAGTATGTTATAGATTATATATTTTAACTAATAATCAATTATTTAAAAATATTATATCTGTTTTATTAATTATTAGATTACTAGATACATTTTATATACATTATTTATTATTTATTATTATTATTATTATTATTATATATATTATATTTATTATTATTTATCTTTATTTAGATACATATTACATTAATCATGTTTATCTTTATCTAGACAAAAAAAAATGTACTTATCTAGGTTCAACACTGCTTATAATATCAGTATGCTACACAACATTACACAATAAATTATAATATCATTAAAAATGATTTTTCGACGGCATGATTTTTTTAAAAATACAAAATTATAATTTGATATAGTCAATATATAGTCAATATTTATAGCCCTGTCAAATTAGAAGAAAAACCGGTATCAGTAGGTACGGAAAATTACATTTGCGGAACTTGATAATAATAAATAATACGCAATGACTATTGCGTTACTCAAAAAAATAAAAATAAATATATATTAACTATAAAAAAAAAAAAACCGCATAAGAAAGAATATGTGCCGAGAGTATTCAAAAAATTATTATAAATGGCAATTAGTTTCGACCGTAAGTAATTATCAAGTTACAAATGAATAATAAAAAAACAAAAAAGGTATACAAAAAATTGTGAAAATTAATAAACATAATACATAGAACATACTGATAATAAGAAACAAATTATTCAACAATGACTGGTAATATAGATTTAATAAAACAACTGTTAGAAAATTTTGCATGGTTGTCTACAATGTATCGGCGGCAGTCTTGTAAAGAATGTTTTTATTTTGTATTCAAAATACGTATTCGATTACTTTTCGAAAAATGTATTCAGGATACATATTCCAACACTTAAAAAAGTATTTGAATACTTTTTGAATATACTTATATATATATATATATTTTTTTTTACTGCTAATTTTTGTCAGTTTTAGAATGGTTTGCCGGTTTGGTAATTAATTTTTAAAGGCTCAATATTTTATTATATCTATATAAAAACGCATACGTATATGTGTGCACGAAAAAATGACTTGTTTAACTACCTACTTATAACTTGTTTAACCGTAAAATTAAAAAAAAAAACTCCAAGTTTATATAGTTTATGTTCTCCTCTACATATTTGTAATAGGTAAATTTACCCCAATATTAGTTATAAATAAACTGTAGTAAGAATGTGGTACGTAGATTTGCTGTGTTATGCGTACATACATATTATATATTTTTGGTTATTTAATATTATTAAATCTATATTGAAATTTACAATTTTGAAATTTATAATTTCATACTAAGACGTGCTTAGCGAAATTATATTTAGGAAATGATACTTTTTATTTTATTTTTGAAATATGTTCTTTGTATTGCATTTTAAAACGTCCACTATAGTTTTTCCAATATGATATTTATTGCAGCTACATGTAAGTTTATAAACTTCATAAATATCATAATTGACAGTACATTTTTTAATTATTTGGACTTATTATTTATGGTTTCAGTTGAATTATTATTAGTTTTAAGGTAATTTTTACATTATTGCTATTGTTATTTAAAATATTAGCAAAGTTATCTGTTAAAAAGTTATAGTATTTCATAGATCAATAATTAATTTAATTATTACTAGGTAGTATACTAATAAGATTATGTAATCTTACTTTAAATTTTTTGCGAATTTTCTCGATCGTATTCATATCAAAATTGTTTTTAATTCCTATGTCATAAATTATATTAAATTAATTTCCACAGTTAAATTTGTTTAGGGATCGAATCTATATAATATGGAATTATAATAAGAACATTTAAAATGGATGGTTGGGATCATTTAGAATATTATCAGTTTGATTGGGTTTTCTATATATACATATATTAAAATTAAATTTATTATTGAAAATATTTTTTGTAAGATCTAAGAAATTGATTTTTTTTTTATCTATTTGTGTTTCAAGTGTGAATTAAATTTTCTTATTAATTGGTACAGTTAACAGTTAACCGAAATTTCTACCTATTTATTACTTAGTACCTTTGAGTTATAATAAATGTGTCATCAACATATCTAAAATAAGCTTTTATGTATTGTTTTTAATTTATATACTTTGCGGTTTAAAATGTAAATCGATTCATAATTTTGTAAGTATAAAATAAAGGCACTTAAAGGACTATCCATGACGAAACCATCATTTTGGGAATTTGCATTTTTATTATATTCGAAATATTTTTGATTAATTGTTAACGGAATGAATAATTTCATTAATTTTTTCATTATTAAAGCCACTTATACATGTAAGTTTATCTTTGAGTATATTTAACTCTTCGAATCGTATGAATTCTACATTGAGTTCCTAATGTGTAGATGTAATTAATTTACGTTTAATAAATGAATCTAAATCTATTTTAGCTGAATGATATGATGGAGCCGTTTTAAAATTTGTAATAGGTCGAATGGGATGATTTTTTTTATGTAATTTAATAAAAGGATGTAATTTTGGAACAGTTTTATTCATATTGCTTTTTAATAATACATTTTTTTGATCATCGTGAACTATTTCGACAGAATTTTCTATTAATTTATTTATTTGTCTATTGAAAATATCAGTAGGATTATACGGTAATAAATAAATATTATTATTTTTTTATAAATTCTGATGTTTTGCGACGGATATCATCTTTATAGGTTTATACGATAGCATTAGAACATTTGCGGGTAAAATAATAGCATTATATGTTCTAAGTTTATTTGAAATGCTTTTCATAATTTGATTTTATCTTATAGCTAAACTATTATATTTTAGTATTCAATTTTTATTATTAAATTGTTTATAATCTATAACTGATGCACATTGTGTTAAATCTTGTTTTACTTCTTTAAAATTTAATAGGTAGTTGATAGGTATTAGGTAGGTATAAGTTAAATTTTTTATTTTTATTTAAAAGATTTACTTCATTTTTTCTGAATTTAACCAAATTTTCTATGTTTAGCTTTTCGTTTTAATTGCAGCGACAGTCTTACTGTTGATGTAGTTAAAAACGAGCTTTAATCTCTTGTATGTATGATTAAAGTAAATATTAGCATTAGTGTTCATTTAATTCAAATTAAGGTATTCAATTTTTTTCCAGTATTTGAACATTGGTTTGACAAGCTATTATAAAATATATATAAAATTAAAAACAATTAATTAAAAAAATCAAATACTCTTATAATATAAAAATAAATATACCTATATTATAAAAAATTACAATATATATAAGTAAAATGAATATATATTATATATTATAAAAAATAATATGTGCCTAGAGTATTTTAAAATTTTAAAATTTAAAATTTATTTCAAAAAAGTAATTGCATTACTTACATAGTAACTTGTAACTTAAGTTAAGTTACTACACAACACTGTATATTTTACATAACTTTATTATATATTAATAATTAATACCTATATTTTCAAGCTAATGTAATAAATGAATAAATAACAATTATACGTTTTTATAATTAGTTTCGCTTTTCGAATTGGAACCAACCCTTACAATGTATAGAAATTATTATTCCAATAACACATTTATTACGTTTATATTAATATAATATTATATAGAATTATGTATTTGTATAATTTACATAATTTAAGGAATAAAATTAAAAACATTAAAGGAAATAATTTTTTACTGATTACATTATATGAATACGATTTTAAAGGATTATCTTATATATTATTATATTATATTATATATTATTAACAAATTATTATATGATATATTTCCATAATTTTAAATATTTTAAAATGTTAAATACGTAGGGTATACGTATATTGAGTGTTGTAATATTAAAAATGAGCAAAGTTATGATTTAATTAATTAAAGCTAAAAAGAACATTTTTTTTTTTTAATATTTAAAAGTTGATTTATTAACGGCTATAAATGTATTTTTGTTTTGTATTCCTAATTCCAAAATAAAATTTAATTTTAGAGAAAATGGGTAGGTATACTTATATTACTTAAATACTATAGGGTTACCATACGTCTCTCTTTTTGTGGGATTTTCCTGGTTTTTTGAATTCCCATTGTCTCGGAAAACTTTAAAGGTGACCTTTTTAATTTGAGTAAAGATGACTAATGACCTCTTTTGTTTTTTGCTTATTTGCCATTTTCAAATGTTTCACCTTAATTTTTTAATTAAAAAAAATTTAGCTAGTTAAAAAAAAACTATTATTAAACTAATTACATATTGTGTTTGTGTGACCATATATTTTAGAAATAAAAAACGGAACAATAACAAAAAGGTCATTTGTAATCTTTCTCAAAGGTCCTGTTTAAGTTTAAAGAACTTTGTTAAACATTTTTTTAAACTTAGTTTTGAAATTTTAAGTAAATTAATTTGTTACTGATTTTCTTGAAAATTTCTCAATTAGATAATTTTCTAAGTTAACAAACTACAGTATATAAAGTATCCCTCCCTTGATTTTCGACATCTTTATTTAATGATTATCCAACAGAGATCAGAGTAAGGTAATTCTGTAAGCTTTTTCTCTCTAAAAATAATTGATCTTGCCAATACATCAATAGCTCTAATTAACTCCTGTGATCGCATAAATATTTTTTAAATCATTTTATTATTTTTATAAACGATTAATCAATGGCCACAACAGAGACTGAATAAAAAAGAAAAAATTAAACTACAGTTTTTCGTGGACTACAGACTGCCAAAAAGACTTAATCCGAAAATGTCAATCAAAATATCACAATTATATAATCATAAGATAACAAGGAATCGTAGAGCGCTAAACAGGTCATCGCGTAAGAATTTTTGCAAGTCAAATGTAATCATTTCTATTTGAAGATGTACATAATATATTTTCCGATCCTATATTTATTATACTTTTACAGTATGCACCTTGCGCATAATCATATTTTGTATATCATTGGCCTAGTTTACACCACGGGTACTAAGCTGGTGCACACGAAGCAGGTTCGCATCAAATTTTTCATACGTCCATGTTTACACCGAGTGCATTATCATTCCGTATTAACAAAACTTTACCAAAACATAACATTCAATTATTTGGAATTATATAAAATTAAGAATGTAATATTTAAATTTTAAGGTTTGCTAATACCATTTAGAAAAACACGGAAAAAAAAACAACAAACAAATTAAACATAACTTTAAATAAATGATATTTGTGTTTGGTGCGCCTTGAATTTGGTCTAATACGCCTAGCTCGATCGTATCAGACTATATATTGATGCACTCCTGTATACACCGAAACCTTAATGAGGATTGAACGCTTAGTACGCGTATCAAGTACGCGGTGTAAACTAGGCCATTGTTATTTTTTTGTCTGGATATTATTATTATTATTACTAGTGATGGGCACTACCGAATAGGGACTATCAAACTCTTCGATAGTAAGTTACTATCGAACTGTTCGATAGATACTTAAAAACTATCGATTATATTTACTATCGATCGATAAGAACCGAACTAGTCGGTTGTGTTCAAACTATTCGGTTGTTATCGAACTATTCGGTTGATCCGAACTAGTAGGTTGTTTTCAAGCTATTCGATAATTTATCGAACTATTCATATAAAAGTTATTATTTATTTAAAAAGCTTAATGCGACGTAACAGATGCGATTTAAAAAATAACAAAAATGTCCCAAACTATTAATTATTATGGTTTCGCGCAATGGTGTTCGACAGTCGTTAATTGAAGGTTTCATATACTTTGGATATTATATTAAACGATAGTTTATCGAACTATTCGGTAGTATGGTAGTTGGTATAATTTATATCGAACTATTCAATATAAAAAAACTTATAAAAGTGCTATTAGGTCATGTAAAACTATTCGAATAGATAGTCGGTAGTTTTAACGAACTATCGAATACTATTCGATAGTATTAACTATTCGGTATAGTGCACTAATTATTACTATAATAACATATATGTACGTATTATATTATATTCTATTGTTCCTTGTTTTTAATCTCGTTCAACGTGTTTATCTTTATAAATTTTGTTCGTTTTGGAATATCCGCCGAACCTCTTAAATCGTCGGACGTAAACAACAATCATGGCGACTGCCATAGGTATTTGACCTTTTGCCAGTGGACTACCACACAAGACTCAAAACGTACACATTGTATACTTAGGTGCTCGTAAGTTACTCTGCAGCGTAAAACACGATCAGTGAACACGTGAAAATAATAACTGTCGTAGCCCGAAGGTAGGTATTCCCTGCAGCCGACCTGTTTCCACGTAGACCGCCTACACGACACCACCACTGCCATCCACCGGCATGTATAGTTGCAGTTAACCTCTGTCAATGTTACAGGCGTATCGTCTATGGGGTATTTATAAGACGAAATTTCTTCCAGACGATCGCAGTCGCAACACAAAAGTCTTCAGACACCCGCTGAACTACTTGTACGTAAAACAAACCAAACACCAAGATGATGAGCCGCCTGGTAATTATAATTTTCCATTATGTTCGACAGGTTTTACTTTTATTATTAGTTTTTATTTACTTTATTCGTGTCAAAAAAATATATTATTTTAATTTAATTGTAAAAAATAAAAAAAAATTGCGTTTCAAATTTTAAAAATTACTCATTATCCAAACAAAAACAATGAAACCGCGCGATATATTACCATAGAGTTATATGAAATAACGGAAAATTGTCACGCGAACAATTGTCCACTAACAATATTGTTGCGATACCATGTAAAATATTTTTTGAATACTTTTCAACCTATATATCTTTTTTATTTGGACGCGTAATATTTTTTTAACTGAAATTTAGTACATATAGATAAGAAAAAGTATTCTGAAAATATTTGGAATACTTATTGTGTACTAGGTATTCCAAATACTTCGGGAATATCATTATAATACATTTTTTTTTTGGAGGAACTTATTATTTGGCATTAAATTTCTAGAAATCAACATTTTAATGTGCAACTTTCTACATAAAACAACGATATCAATTTACTTTTAGATTTTAAGCGTAGTGAGGGTGCTGGTGGTTTTTTTTTATTTATGTTATTTCGATTCTTAGATTTCGATTATTATTGCCGAAAAAACAATTTGTATAATATTAAATTGCCGTAGGTATATCTATATCGATATAAAATAATAATATTTTGCGTTGTACGTCTGTGAAATACGTACAACGCAGTTACAATTTTGTTAGTACCTAACTATTTTTAATTTACTTGCATAGTGAAATCGTCTGCTTTACCACATACGAGTTACTTCATCGTTTAAAATTAATAAAAACATATTTAAAAACAATAGTTCTTATTTAAATCGGAAACATTTTAAAAATTATATCCGGTGATAACAAAAACCAATTTAAACGTTTAATCGATACTATATCATATCGTAAAAACGATGACATTATATTATTTTAGAAATATCAAATATAATATATAATTTTGTCATTTTTAGAGTATTATTTAAATATTGTAATAATATTTTACGTGACGAATAAAAAAATTGTCTTATACTACATAAAAATGTATTTGAGTTTACAATTTATTTAAATTATATATATATATATATATATGATATAGTTTTTTGAAGTTTGTAATGTTTTATATACAACTTTCAATTTTATTTAAAAACAAGTCGTTTGTTCTTAATTCTTATAATAGTTATATATTTTTACAATCAACTGTACCTGTAGTTACTGATTTAATTCATTTTTAAACTAAATAACAATTTACATTTATTACCTTATACATTTTAATGTATATGTATAAAAATTATTAAAATAAACATATAATATAATATTTTTACTTGAATAATATAATTTATTGAAAACATTACTAGTAGGTTAATACTTTTTGTGTTTAAATATTATTTTCCATAATAATATATTGACGATAAATAATCGAGATGAAATATAATATGTAAATTAACCATGTTTAAAGTACATAATTTTTGCTTAGCAATAACCATTCAAATAATTTTCTTGGTTGGACCCGGTAAATTGATCATCAAGTATTTTTATAATTTATTTATTTTTAATAATATTGACCATTCTATTTATTTATACTCTCTTGGTATAATATAAAGTACTGTGTATATATTTTTTAGTACCTATGTGTATCAAGAAAAATCAATATTTTTAGACTTTTAAATGTAAGTGTATACTGTATGTAATGATGATAATTAATTTTGCCATTTACATTAATTAGGATTAAAAAAAAAAATTCATGTAACTCTATAATGTTCAACTTGTATCTCATAATTATATAAACATAAAATAACATTTAGTTAAGTAGGTATCTATGAATTTGAATATGGTGGATATATTAATATATTATAATAAAAAAAAGTACATATAGAGTATTTTTTTTTTTTATTAAATATTATATTATATTTTATATATTTATTTGTATTATTAATGGTTTATATTTATATTGTGAGATACTCGTATTTTTTTGAGCAAATTTTCATACGGAATTAAATTATTTTACAAAATCAACGAATTCACTTATATATACATGTATAAATAAAAATTTAACTCGTCCTCGTCAAAAATAAGTATCTAATCTGTAACGAAAACAAAGAAAAGTTGAAATGATTTGAAACTTTTTGATAAGTACCTATACTGGAAATATATGTCAAAAATATGGTGTAGAGATATATTAGAATTGATAATGTTCTGTATTAATTATAATATTAACGTATTATGATAATTTTGATTTCATTAATTACAATATATACTTTATATATATTTCAGTCAATCGTATTGGCCTTCGTGACCATTGCATTGGTAACTCAATCTCTCAGTTTACCGTACAAACAAGTATCAAGTGAACCCTCAAAACATATGGAACACCACGATGAACATAAATATAACCATGGAGGACACGAAGACAAGTATCATCATGGGCATGAAGACAAGAAAGGTCATAAGGAAGAAAAAGACCACATGGAAGACAAAGACCACATGGAAGACAAAGACCACAAGGAAGGATACGAAGAGAAACATCACCACGAAGAACACGAAGATAAATACCACCATGAAGAACACGAAGATAAAGACCATAAAGGAGGACACGAGGATAAAGACCACAAAAGAGGACATGAAGATAAAGACCATAAAGGTGGACACGAAGAACACTACGGACATGAACACGGACATGGACACGGATACGGACATGGACACGGACACGGACACAAATACGGATCACACTGATAAGACTGGTTCAATTCATTTTTATATCATTATAATTCATTATAGTATATGTTACTACCAAGGCATATGTGAGGCGTAAATGTCATCAATATAAAATTCAAAATTGTAATATGTCTTGTTCGTAACTGGATGCGTTTTATACGATTTCAATTTGTTTAAAATATATTTTTTATATAAATATTTATAAATAAAAATATAAATATTTTTTCATACATAAAATATTACGTTGTTGAACATTTTATTACCAATGTGGGGCCAATTTATATATTATATATTGGTCGATAGAACGGAGAATAAACCGACATGGAATTTATAGTGTTTTATAAGGAAATACAATATTTAACCAAAAAAACATAACTAGACATAAAAAAAAAAAAAATTGATTATTTTACAAGATTATAGACAAATATAATAACATTATTTCAATCTATAGACAAATTGACTAAAACATGTAGCACTTCGAAAAAATCATTTTGGGGATTCGAATATCTAAAATTAAAATTGGGTTATTCTAATATTATACATTTAAACCGACAAAAATTAGAATAATAAAATATAAACACGACTGATTCAATATAATATATTGTAATTATATACAACGTATTATGTTATTATAATTCATATATTGTAATTAATTTGGTGTTTGACGATTTGCATAATTTTTAATCATTTTAAATTTATCGAACATTCCTCCGGCAGTCGTTCATAAATCGTAATGATTCGTATTGTATAAATAGTTCAAGATTAACATAGTTAAACCACGTGTACATAAATGCAATAGACATTTTTGGAACATTATTATGCATCGTTCAAGTTTCGTTATTATTTTTAGAACCTAAGCATTATAGTAAATTCCAATCGCATCGCGAGTTTTACTCTAAAATTTGGAAAGTGTGTCTTTTGTGTAAACAAACAGTTGAAAAACTCGTTTATGTGAGCCGACAAAATTAAAAAACTAAGTAAACATAATTTACATAATTCTGTACAGCAAATGTGTTCGGTATTTGCGAATTGGATGATGACCCGCCATTAGTCATTAGCATATAAAAAAAAATAATTTCCGTGACTTTTTAAAAGTGTAACAATTTATACATACGTAGGTACGTCAAATTTTGAAAATTTACATTTATTTATACAGATGTTTAGTATGGAATTTGTAATAATTTAGTGGTCTGACGTCACTCCAGCGTCCCATCATATGCGAATTTTACTAATATTTTGCATAGATAATATTTTGTAAGGAATATCTATGAATTTTTATAACCAGTTTCATAATTTTTTCACCATTAATTTTACCATAATAATTAACACTTTTTGGGTGATTGGGAGCAGACGTACCTCATACCAGTCATTTCTTTTTTGATTTTGCTAATGTTTTTTCACAGACATTTACTATATGATTTTAGATTCTTAGCGTAGCGAGGGAGCTAGTGGTTTTACAATGATGTTTATTTATTTATTTATTTTTCTCTGTTAACAAATTTACTACCAGAAGGAGTGCTCCGATCTATACAAACTTACATGGTTTCCGGTAGCAAATTTCATCTAGTTGGTACTAGGAAAGACTACCAAGAATTGATGAAAAAACGGTAAATTTACGGTTTCGTCAAATCGGGAATTTTTATTTCTTCATAATTCCGAAAGTAAAGACTTGAAAATCTTGAAATTTTTATCCAATATTAAACTTAATAATCTATTTACGATGATTAAGATTTTTTTTAAAATTTTTTGCAATTTTGGGCTATTTATAGACATTTTAATTTTCGAGGTTTCTAAGTCCTAAAAGGGGTAATTTACGGTTTTAAGGTCTGAAAATTTTATAAAGCGTTAAATATACGTTACGCTAACTAAATTCAAAAAATCTCAAAAATCCGTGGTCAAAATTTTTTTTTATAGTCATTTAAATTTTTTCGACAAAATTATAAATTTTGAGGTATTTAAGTCCAAATAGTTGGTAAAATGAGATTTTAAGACCACGAAAAATTTAGTATAACGTTTGTCGTGCATTAATTTAACTAAATTTACATAATATTCTGTTAATTTTCAATATAATATGTCATAAACTGAACATTCAATAAAATATACCATATAATATTATGTAGTAATAACTGCACCTACATGAAACTGAGCTATTATAAATATATCATATTACATTTTAAAATATGCAAAAGGTCACACTAAATCATATTTATTTCTACATTTGATCTTCAATGTAATGTTAAACATAGGTAGGTACTGAGTAGGTATATAACTAATATTAAGAGTTATATCAGAATCGTACACCGAAGTTACGCTCAGAATTGTTTTATTGAATGCAATGATTTATCATTGCTTTCAAATGCAATACATCCACCAAGAGTATCCTGCCCAGTAGCGAAGTGCATCCACCCATACTGATACCCGACGAGCGAAGTGCTTCCACCCCCTACTGACCGGCTTTTTTAAATTTTGGTTTTTCCCGCTAGATATATATTTGATTTTTGTTTCGTAGAATTTTTTTCTTTTGGCTTATATTTCTGTTACCTGTGGTTCATCAATTTTGGTAATTAATTATATTATGGATTATTATTTAAATTCCAACTAAAAAATTCGTATTTTGAAGTAACGTTTAAAATAAAAATAAAAACGTTTAAGCCG
Organism: Pemphigus obesinymphae; assembly: GCA_025469235.1. Lineage (NCBI taxonomy): Eukaryota > Metazoa > Arthropoda > Insecta > Hemiptera > Aphididae > Pemphigus > Pemphigus obesinymphae. The sequence continues at coordinate 17,000 of JAIPRL010006819.1, forward strand.
CTGATTTACACATTTTGTAAGTTTTTTTGTTCTTTATAAAAATATATATTTTTTACAGCCTTGTACACAGTATAATTGGATCAAGTCTTCTAGTCAAAAAGTTCTTCACAACATAACCAAGGGAATTTAGGAGACATTTCATTGAAATTCTATAATGCATAAAACTCAAGATATTTATGTATACATTATTATCTTCAGTGGTACACATAACAGGGCACAGGAGTGTTATGTCGAAATCCTTATAATTTTGGGTGTTGTGTGGTAGACTAATATTATTCCAATATTTTGTTTGCAAACTATAAAATAAACTATTATGAATGTTATTTAAGTAACGAAATTGATTAAAACAATTGTTTGGGTAATTAAAGTAGGTATCTACAGATTAATTTGTACCATTTTTTTCGGCACCTTCTAAATGAAAGAGTTTGGTCTCATCCTTATATAGTCTATGTGGTATAATGAATATAAATTATTATATCAGTTGAAATATAAACGAATTTATTAAAATTTAATTCATATAATAAATATAGGTATATTCGTATATTATAATATAGATATTAGGTAAGAAAAACTGCGGAATATGGGGAAAAATAATTTTCTTCAACCACACGGAGATTGTATTTAAAATTTCAAGAACATTATTTTACTGCCAGATGTATTTCTAAACAAAATAAACTATACGTTTTGTAAAATAATTTTTTAGTTAATACTTCTGTATGACCGAGCATTATCCTAAATACCTATCACAGGCAGGCCATTAACTTTAAGAAATGACGACCGAGTAAACGTGACGATAAACTGTGTGTGACTATACCCGTCATCGCTCGCAGCTGAGGAGGTGCCGAGACAGTATGCGCGGAGTCAAGGTATTAGTAAGCGTAATGTCAAAATATTTGGCTTTTAATATATATTATGTGAAATATTGTTGAATATTACTATAAAATTATTTTAAGTACTTTTATCTTAATAGGTACTACATAAATTGGACTGTAACAATAAAATGTATTTGTTCCAATTAAATTTTACTCAATAAGCTTTTTGTTGGAAAATTACACTTTGTTGTTTAATTTTTGTATGAAATGTTTTTTTTTACCTCCAACCATCCGTTGAATATATTTGAATAACTATAAATTATAGATTTTGCTAAATAAATAAATAATTTTATACTTACTTTATTATTTTTACTGGAAATTAATGGAGAAAACCATTCTATATTTAAAGTTCTAAACCATTTTTTATGCTAAATAATAAATCTTTTAGCAAAGTTCGAAAAATCCGTAAAACTTTCTGGGTTAGTTATTTTTGAATCCTTTCAGGGTACAGTAAGGGGATGAGTAATCATGTTCAATTTAACCTAAATTACTTTCTTATAGTAAATAAAAAATGAGGATTTTCAACATAAAAAATGTAAATACTTTTTTTCTTTCTGTGTATATAAGGGGCTAGTGCGGATCTTTAAAACGTGTTGTATTTTTCGTTTTATTTTTTAATTTAAACCGACAACGTTTAGGAAAATGCTGATGGCAATGGGCCGCCACCAAAAGCAGTGTGCATCACGTTTTTATCTACTGCGCCGAGTCACTTGACGTATGTGAAATTGAGCTCCCGAATTTATTCTATCGACTCCGGATTAATGTCAATGGTTTGCAACTTTTTTTACTACTAATTACAACCGAGGTGAAAATATTTGTAACAGACCCCTTCGTATAAATAAATCCATTTTTGAATTGGTGAGACCATTTTCACGTGGTGTCCCTCAACTGTGTTCTATCGACTCCTGACTATTCGAGTAAGTATATTATAACATATTTGTGATTTTCTTTCTTAACTTTCAATTTAAAGTAGGTAAATACCTACTCTTGTTTTTTTTTACATCTGTGGATATTTTAATAAAATGAAAAAATTAAATTCCACAAAAATATTATATACTTTTACTTTGTATAGATATACATATTTTGATAATGATGTTATCATTTTTAATACACAATATGTTATATGAACATTTTAGAACATGCAGGAAACAATATTATCTAATGGCCATTGGACGTCCGACGCGATAAAAGAATCTGGCCGGCCTCTACAATATTCAAGGTCGAGGAGAGGTTACGAATGACTAAGATTGACACAGTGCAGTCGACTAACTATGAATAAATCGGACCTGCTTGTATAGATACAAAGAGATCATTTCCACTTCAATAATGTACCATATCTGATGGTCATATTTTTAAACTGTTTTTAGCTCGAGGAGAAAATTGATAGGTAAGTGATTTTGCTATTATTTTTTCCATAAATCTATTGTATGGCAGCGGTACTTTTGAAATATCCGCCTTTACATGATTGTTATTATTATTATTCCATTAATTGTCTTGATAATTCGCCATTACGCATAATTGAATACTAAAAATGTTCTAATTAATTATTAATATATGTTTTCGATTATTTTATTTCGTCCGACCCAATTTATCCGTTTAACTAGCGGCATATTTAGAAATTGTTTAAGGGGAGGGGCTGACATAATATATCACAACGTGACCCTTGGGGATAAATCCTCCCCTCACTCCCCATATAACATTATATTATATCTGTATGTTTTAAATTCTGATAAAATCTAGATGAAGTATAATTATAATCACTTTTTTTAATATTATTTGTTTTTCTTATATAAATATTTCTATAAGATAACATTTTATAAGAAGCTAAAAGCTATTTATTATTTAAAATAAACATTGAATATCAACCAGTGATTACTTTTATGTATTATATATTATTGCATTTCATGTTCATAGTTTTCATTATTTTGTATGTATTTTTACAAATCATTTATATATAATATGTTTATATGTATGTGTAGATATATAAATCGCCCTTTGGACTTGGGATTTTTATTATTTTTTATGGAAATATATTATCCCCCTTATTTGGCTTATATTTTTCATTTAACTATATATTTTCATAAAAAAATTTAAATCCCAACCTAAGGGAGAGATCTATCCCCCAAATCCCTCGTAAATATGCCACTGTGTTTAACTGTACTTCCGTATTGTTTTCTATAAGGATATGGTATAATATTATAATATATTATAGGCACCAATTATATCTTCATTTTAGATTTCTATATGTAAATATCTCTGTTGAGTCCGTCCGGGATCACGATAATAGGACATTAGGCCGACACATAATTTCATACGTACATTGTAGGTCTTAATTGTAATTTCTCGTAGGATACATATTTCGTAGTATATTAATAATAATATTATATTTTAAAATAACTGTCTTAATAATTTTTTAATAATTATAATATTTAATTAACTAAATATTTTTTTATAATAGATAATATAATGGTCATTTATAGATATAGTAATACTTGTATAACAATTACAAATATTAATTTACACATAAAACTATTTTTTGTAATATCTATAATATTATGTTATAATTGGGATCACTACGTTGAGTTAACAAACAGTAAAAAAAAAAAATGTCTGTGAAATTTATGTATGTATAGTCAATATACAATACAAAAATACAATCAGTTGTAGCTCTGGCATTACAATTTTTATTTCTATTTAAACATTTTCTTGGGTCTATTTTTTCACATTTTCCGTTTTACATATTTTATTTTTTATCATAAAATAATAATTTATAAAAAGTTTATTATTTGACTATTATTTCCAAAATCTAAAATACGATATAACCCATAATGACATCAGAAACATCATTGATTTAACACAACGGGCATTACGATTATAAAATACATCACAACATAAGCGTATTGTCCTGGTTTGATATCCTCCATTTATTATAATGGCTTTGATAAAAATCAATATTATTTGGAATTTAGATATTTATTTATCAGCATATATATATATATATATATACTATTCTCAGTGGCGTAATTGAGGAAGAAATCAGGGGAGGCAAAAAAAGTTATGTTAATTACCCCCTCACCCTTCTCGATGTTCACGAATTGAAACACCTTGATAGACACAATACAAAAGAGTTTCCATATATATCTAACATATTCTGTATTTTTTTTCTCTATTATAACACTGCCCAATTTTCTGAACGAATTGAAACTAGAATATTTTATCATAGCTTATTTATGACTACTACTTTTTTTATAAATAAATGCCGATTTGTTCATTTTTTTTTTCCAATATTTAAATCCTACAGTTACAAAAGCATTATCAGAATTAACAGATGAGAAGGCACGGCTATAAAAGCAAAGTCTTTTGAAGAGCTGTACTCAAGCTATGAAAATATTACATACCATTCTTTTCTAAACTTCCTTCTGCCTTTAATTTGAGGAAACGTACAGTTTGTGGGCTGATATGAACCAAAATTAGAACAAAGTAACTTGTAAGTATTCTTAGGGTCTTGATGTGCTGGATCACGATCATGTTCATGTTGCAAACTTTCCGTTAAATTATGTGTACAATCTAATAATAAAGAATAAAACAAAATTTTACATTACAACAATCACAACAAACATTTCAGATAAAATTGAGTTATTAATAATCAATAATAATAGAATATAAATACAAACCTTCAACATTTGAAAAGGTTGGTAAAATCGACGTATTCGCATGTATTTTCATTATATCTTGAGGTTGATTAGATTGAAATCTCCAGTTTTCATTATTCCAAAATTAATTTCTGAATATAATAAAACACAATTTATGTTTATATATATAAAGAGTGTCAATTTTTAATAACCTTTTCCTTTATTCTTAACATCATCTTCATCAACAGCACAGTCTGCAGATATTTTGTTAATACCAATAATTGTAAAAACGTCCTGAAAAGCATAAAAAAAAAAAAAATGTAAAATTAATACTTATAGGAAAATCTAAGTAAATGATGTTTATTTTGCATACATATAAAAGTATAATTAATAAAATTCATAACATTATATACTAACCAGCCAAGGATTCTTCATTTTTACTATCATTCAATTTATCCACGTGCACTAAAAATTTAATATAAAATAATATTATAATTAATCTATTCTAAGATAGTAAATTTTTATTAAATTTCAATAGTTTTTTTTAAATAGAATAAAATAATAATATCAAAAACATGGATATTTAAAAATTTTCAAGAATATTAATTTCATAAAATATTATTTTTTATAATTTATAAATTATATAATAAAATTGGAATTTTCAGAATTAGTAAGGTAGGTATAGCACTCACCTACTCACTTGATAAATTAATGCCTGTATTATACCCTTTAATTATTGTGGCGTTTAATAATTTCTACGTTCACTAATATAATATACATTAATTACATTTATTATAACTCCAGTTATTGATTTATTGTTTTATATTGTTTAATAAATATTAATTCTAAAAATTACATTTTACATAATTTTCAATTATTTTTCTCATAATAAAAACGTCAACGATTTCGTTTAAATAAATTAACAAACTAAATTTTTACTAACCTTTTTCTTTTTCCTGGCTATCATCGTTTGTTTTATCAGAAATAATTGCCAAATCGTTGTCTTTAAAAATTTTAAAAATAAACATAAAATTAATAGGTACCTTTTATGTATAGGAATGTATAAATAAAAATATTGTTTATGAACACACTACATATAAATAAATAAATTCATATATTATATAATATACTAACCAACTAAGAATTCTTCATTTTGTATATCATTTTGAGAATTGACAACAATTTCAACTTTATTCACGTTAGCTTAAAGTGTAATATTTATTAATATTTATATTATATTAAAGGTATCTGCCTACCTAGTATATTAAATATTCTCATTCTCGATTATATAATTAAGATTATTTTTATTATTAGTATTATTATTATTATTATTATTATTCCTATATTTTAATAATGTTCAGCGAAAGAGAACAGCTGATTTATTTTATATAAATCTATTGTAAATTTTGAAAAAGTAATGAAAAATATTAATTACAATAAACAGTTACTATTCATTATATTATTATGGAATTATGATGTAAATTATTGCATAATAACATTTTAAACAAATTGAAAATTAATTTTCATTATTAGGTATTAATATTAGTGATTAATGTAGATACTTGGATATTTTAAATATTAATTGTTAATAAGTAGGTAGGTACTCACCAATTTCACACTTTTAAGATTTTGAAGAATTAATAAAATCAAATAAACTCATTTGACGTTTGCGTTTATCAGAATAATTAGACATTATTAATATTTATTATTATTATTATAATTTGTATAAATTAAATAAGCTAGGTAAAAAAAAAAAATGGAATAAAGTGTAAAAATAATAATGTTAATAGTCGAAATAAATCATTATTACAAATGATCACACGTCACAAAATAAACAAAATATTGCAGTCCACTGAGTAGGTACAAAAATAATGCTGGTGACCAAAGTATGTCTCACGTGGAAATTTCTCTTTACATTAGAACTCGAAATAAGAAAATTCCTTATCACGCTGCTGCAACTCCGCAACCTTACCATAATGATAATCGAACACCGTCTATATACATATTTATTAACTATTGTCATATCATATACATCGCGTGTATTATTACGAGCATTTATTATTATGTGGATAGGTGTGATCTTCTCCGCGTCTAATTTATTATATTAAAATATTAAATATACTAGTGTAATATTATACAATCTTTTGTAGAATACCTAAATGTTAATTTTTGTATGTAGAAAATGAAATTAATTACCGTAAATTCTTTAAAATATTTATATATTTTTTTTTTTGCTACTTATGGTTTGTATTATTAAAATACTTGGGGGCAAAATGATAATTTTGCCTCTTCTGAAAATTTAGTGGGGGGGGCGAATGCCACCCTTTGCCCCTCCCCAAATTACACCACTGACTATTGTATTCATTATCGCAGTAGTTATACCAGGCATACACACGAAAACGATAAGAATGTTTAGTAAAAGCGAAAATTTTTAAAATATTACATAAACATTCCTATTTTAAATATTTGTGAATATCAAGGAAAAAATTTTAAATGCCGGAAAGTTGTTCTATAAAGTAGATTTTACGATTAATTCAGGTCAGTTTTTAAAATCCTTATCGCATCCCTTATGTAATCAGTACCTATGTTGGAAATGGGATTTAATGTATTTTTAAATACAGTTGCCGTATTACATCACTATTATTATACCGAACGAATTTATATACACCAAAGACAAAATACTACTCACACAAACACACTGCACAACATGAATAACTCAAATAGTGGCCTGTATACAACCCCTTAATTAATGACATTCCAATCCCCTTAATATTAAATTTATTGATTATTAGTTATTTCCAACTCCTAATTGAAATGTTGAGTACTAATTTATAAATGTATTAATAATACATATTTATATATATATGTGTGTGTGTGTGTAATATGTGTAATGTATTATACATAATATATTAATATATTGCTTAAAAATAAAAATATTCTATGCTCAATCGGGTTGCAGCCGCAGCCATTACGATTCGGTATCATAAATAATAGGGAGATTATTGATTTTACAATATTGAGTTTTCCTATATCAATTGTTATCGATTTTTATACGTATTTTTAGAACATGAAAGGCTAGAATCTAACTCGGCTAGTATGCTGTTACATCCAAAGGTGGATTTGAGGGGGAGGGGCAACAGGACGATTGCCCCCCCCTTAACCGTGCTTTTTTATATTACTGCATTTACAAAATGTCACCAAAAATTTGGAAAAATACATCAATATCATTTGTTAGATAAAGACGGTAATATTATTCTTAATCTACAAATATAATAAAACGTCGATGAATGTTATCCTCCTATGACCACCATGACCGTTCATAATGCCCGTTTATTCTACGACCGTTTTTACATGCAGTTTTCCCGATCTGAACGGATAAAAACACAAAATTAGGACCTTAGGAGCATGCGGGTTACCCTAATAATTGTAATTACTATATAATAATATAAATTACAAGACTGGAAACGACTAAAAATTTACTAATTTTATTCAAATTTCTTACCGAACAACTAGGAATAGCATCTTTCAATATAACTTGTTGAGATTCTATTATTGATAAAGACGCCACAGTCTCATCAATATTATTACTTGTTGTTTTGGCCAACAACCATCCTGTTTTAAGCCAATTATGCATGACAAACTTTTTATTTTGTACTTGTCGTATTTTATGTTGTATTCATAATAATTAATAACACAGTCAAGTACTCTAAATATGACTACTATATGCCAACTAAATCATAATCTCATAAATTTAATTCATTACGATTACAGATATAATGTATCGGTCGTATCGAACGCGAACGCGTGCACATAAGTTATTTTTATAATACAATTTACTGGCAATTGCGTTGACACGCTTATCTACATTCTACAAATCTATATCATTAACGTAATGACAACGTCTATAGGCGGATCCGGACATCTCGCCGCCACCATCTCGTCGCCAGACACTTCGCTGCCACAACCAATATTAATTTTTAACATTTTAAAAATGTAAAAAAAAAATATTATCGAACTTTATTATTATGTTGCTATCGACCTATTCGCCTCTACCCCATCATTTCGTTGCATTTTTTTCAACCTTTTCGCCATTAGCACCCAATACTATATGCCTATACCGACCTGACGCCATCAGAGGCTGACGCTGAACATTTTCTCGATAGAGGCTAGAGTTGATATCTTATTACTATTTACTTATTACATATAATATGAAATAATATAATATATTATATTATAGATATTACCTACAAATACAACCAATA